>JARK01001457.1:405547-435268 GCA_000688135.1 Ancylostoma ceylanicum | reverse complement strand
CCCCCCCCCCCCGCGGAAACGCCGACCCGCCAGCCTCTTCTACGAAAATGACTACACAATGAAACGACGAAACGAAACAAATACAAACGACGCGACGTTACGACAACACCTAAGCCATGTTGCGGGCCTCTGCCCTTCTATGGCGGCAGACACGAGTGAACTCTCACATATGTACCCTGACAGGATGAGCGCGCCCTTATATAGGTTTCGGCGGAGTAGGCGGGGCTTACTGACGCATACGCAGTGGGCGCCCCAGTGCCGCAGCGCGTGCCCGCAGCTGCACTGGAGCGCGCTATCCGCACCGGACGTTACTGCTTAGGAGTGGTAGCAATTGCTATCCGCGACACATGGGGTTTCCGACGTTTTGGATCCCCGGACTTCCTATCGTTGATATCATGTTAATCAAGGGGCGTTGCTGTTAACGACTCCGCCACCTACGCGGCGCGGCAGACCCGCAAGGCGCTGTGGTCACCGGGAATTGTCATAACACCCCCTTTTGGGCACAGCAACGCCGAGTGTGCGTCCGAATGCCCACACATAAAGAAATTAGCCATTGGAACTGGAGGCAAAGCGGAAATCTCAGAGACATCTGAAAACCACAGCGTCCAGCTACTCAGTGCCAACGGTAAATGTGCAATCATGTTCTATTCAGTGACAAGAAAGTAGATTAAGCACTCTCTCCTCTGATTATGTGGTATAAGCCAAGGTAATGATGATGCGGCCAAACCTGATAGAAAGGGCGCCTTTCAAGAATTGCCGTATTGAACTGGTCCTTAGTCCATGACGTTGACCATATGTGGTCTCGTCTTAAAAATGATGTGTCCAAAAGCCAGAAACCTTTGCTATATATAGGTCAAAATTACTCAACAAGAAAGACAAGGCCTCCGTTGATGGGCAGTTCATGATCTCTTTTCTTCAGAACTGCGACAGGACGAGTCAAACGACGCTTTCCAAAGGATATTATTCATACCCGTTGTATTAGTAACATTGTTAAGGTTACCCCCCCTGCGTCCGCCACTGACTGTTAGATATCCTTATGACTTGTAATAGATGTTAACTTTTTTTAATCCATGATTTTCAATCCATCCGCTACCTTTTGACTATTCGTAGTAGTATTATTATTATGAAAGATGAAATTTAAGCGCTTTTCTATAGTTTTCCGTATAGCGGCTACGGAGCGAGACACGACACACTTTTATGCTATATTTCGTCACAACTCATAGTCGAACCGGAGTTCGAAAATTTGAACTTGTAAACTTACAATATCGAACAAGTAAGGGTTGTTGCCGTATGCCTCGGAGCGCACTTGCTGTTTCCTTCAACTGATTTATGTGTAATGTCTCCGGCACTCAATTCATTTCAAGGATTCGGAGATGCACCACACAATCATCAGTAACATCTAACAAGCAAAGGAAAAAAAAGAGACGGGAGAGCTATTAATGCAGCATTTTGAAGAAGTTGTAAGGAAGAGTTTGGAGGCAAGACTGGGAGTAATTTTTCCCACAAAATGTAGTGCTTCACTGAAACCTGGCCACCTTGGCTGGTCCAGCCTCGAGAAGAGCTGCAAGGATTCGAGCAATGGGAATGTTCTCATCACTAGCTCCGAACGCGCTGTCACTCTGCGCCTTGAAGACATCCATCCACACCTGTCACACTCCATGACCATTATAGAAAGCGCGGCGTAAGTTTTTGCGCCCGGAAGTGATGACAGATCAGCTGATTGTCGTCGCTTAGCGCTGCCGGTGATCAATCGGTTCCGTGGCGTTCGGTGGCGCTGGCGGCGGCCGACCGCCCGGCCCTCCCACATCGCCGGCTTGGCCAAACATGAGCATCCCACGTAATGCAAGCTGGTAGCCATGATAAATGCCTCATTTCGAAGCTGCGACGCGTGACTATGTGGATTCGAGTGATGTTCTAGCGTGTAATGTGTCACCCGCGTATATAACATACAATTCGACGCCAAATCATCCATAACATCCGGCCGTAAACACACTTGACAAATGCGATGCCACCACTAACAGCTATACGGCTTCACCTCGTCACTCTGTTTTGCTCAGGCTGAGGTAGATCGCTAATGAATAGTTATCTCGCCTTCTCCATAACTCCACACTTTATAATAAAGTAACTAAAGGATAGTTTTCCTCCCTTATGTGTTTTCATGGACACATACCTCTACAGTCACCTCCCCTTTTCGTGGATCTAAATCAGATATACTGACGCTCTACACAAGAAAAAGCCTTTCAGTTGTGTTGGGAAGCACTCTCAAAAGTGTGAACTACAAAAAAAGGGGAAAGAAAAGAATTGTACTAGACTTAAGGAAGGGTATGAAAGCAATTCATGGAGGAAACTGATGTCGTCATGACAACAGCTCCTAGAATATTAGTGGAAAACACTATTCCTTGTCGGCAGAAATTCGAGTAGAATCTTCCCTGTTCCTAGCAAATCTCACCATTCTGCGTCTATGGCTTGGACTAGCTATGAGAGCTTAGTTGCGTTGCGGAAGCACCGCCCTTGTCCTTGTTACATGAGATTTTTGAAACCAAGTGAATTCCCTAAGCAAACTTTTGGGAGGAATCCACAAAAGGCTGTGGTAAACCCGTTCAAGCCATAGCACGCAACAATAGTGAAATACTTGGAAAAATGTGAATAGATAAAAACTTCCTATGCGAAAGGCACCAGATAACCTTGTTGCGCGTTCTAGGAATGTCCAGGTGTTACTTCTAAATTCATTTCAATGGAGACCACCGGTCGTCAGCGACAATTTTCAAATAAAAGAAAGTTTTAGGGAAAAACAAGTTATATTCACTACGAGGACATTTGCCCTCACTCTGAGCTCTGAAGCCCTGATCATGGATGGTTCACAAATCCCGAATCGCTCCACAGCGTACACACTGTGCAGCATGATCGATGCTTTTTGTTGAAGTTTACACGAGAAGACATATCATATTAATCCATTTTTATCAAATATCGTTCTGAATGTTCAAATACAATCTGGATGTGAATTTAAACATCGCTCATAAGCATTCCTACGAAAAAAAAAACAACTCTACCGTACGAATCTACCACTAAGGAAAGGTTACGCGCCCGAACGATTAAAGGAAAAAATACGACGCACGGGAGGAATGGGGAGCTCAAAGTCGGACGCCAACCCTTTTTAACATAACAATATATCATCATCATCGGAATTATCAAAGATAATAAACTCGAACAACATACCATAATGATCACAAATTACGATTAGAGAAATCTCTATATTGTTTGAATGAGACACGATAGGACATATGACAATCCGAATTAAACAATGTAAGAAACATATATATCGAACACCCTACACAAAACAAGTCCTATTCTTACTTGCAAATGCAGTGTAATCGAGGACCCGACGGACGCGAGCCAAGTCAAGGCGACATGCGGGACCACCCGCCATTCGCGCGCAAAACGACCGCACACCGTGTGCACCTCCGTGCGGGGAGGTTGTCAGTGAGTATCCTACGCGCATACTGGCGGAAACTAGACTTGCTACTAAACGCATAACGCATACAAAATCCTTTCATACAACGACAGTTCCGGGAGCGGGGGAGGGAGGGATAATAAGGGATGTCGATTCAAATATAACTACTAAACAAGTGAGCATAAAGGGGAGCGGAAGAACGCAGACCCCACGTGAAGCGATGAGGTTGAAGAAACTGGTGACGTTTGCAAACAAACAAAAGGGAAGACATACGTGGACCGGGTCTAATAAAACGCCATCATCTCTGAGTCATCTCTGAATATCTCTGAAATCTACATCTACTGGCTTCTATGCCGAATCGAAGCTGACACGAAAAAACGTGAGAGTGATCAGCAGGGCAGAGACGTGAAATGGATCAAGTCACAGAAAATAGTGGATGAAATCGAAAGAGAAAAATAAAACTCGAATAAACGGCTAAAATAGTCGACGTCGGTGAAAAGTAACTAGTATGACGGGAAGATTAGTGTGGAGGACAAATAGGAGAGGGATCACGCGAAAGAGACGTACGGAAAGAACGTGAACCGGCGTACACGTCGTGTTGCACTGCTCTCGCTCAGGATCACAACGACGACGGCTTCGTTTCGACTACTTTATCCTCGAGGAACAACTCGAAATGGACGAGACCGAGTCGCGACGTGATGTCGTGCTCAATGTTCAGCGCGTATGCGCGACATTCCACCAGTACGAGTTTGTTGCGTGGCAGCGATTCGAATTTCACCATGGCCTGCAAATACAATGCACCTGACATGGTGTGTTTTCCTACATATTCTCGCCACCTTCAGCATCCCAGATTCAGTAGTGTACTTCTTCCCTTGGCGCAATACTGATGAATAAAAAGATTTTTTTCAGATCAGATACCATCGGAACAACATCATTTCAAACTTTCATAAACCGTAAGAAATCTGTCGCAGTGCACCATGACGGCGTTTAACAACGCATTTCAGAAGCATCACATTAGAAATGCGATAAAAGTCTTAAAGGCAAATAGGCCTAAATTGAAGCCAGGTATCCTCTTTTGCTTAGTGAAGCCAAAAGAAGGAAACAGGTAATTCCCTCTGAGCTCCAAAAAATCGGTAGGAAAACAAAAATAAAAACAAAGGAATTTGCTTCAATATTTCGCCTCTTGCACTGGGCGTTGAGCGGGTAAAACTTGTTAGAAACCCCATTTCGAAACCCATTATCACATAAATGTAGGTGGAAAACGTTGGGAAAATCATCCTCGACATGAAAAAGGCAGAAATTGCGTTCACATTTAGGTTCGTAAAAAAGTACGCAATATGAGCCTGTTTCTGCTAGTTTTGCCCAAATTGTGAACAGCCGCTTTCCGAGCTTCCCTTCCCAAATGAGTAAGCCCGGACGCAGATAGCCTACTGATTCTTTATCAGTGATGTTTGCCAAAACCACATCAATTTCTATCCATCGTGTACTTCACCAAGTCACGTGATTGGAGTTAGAATAAAGAGTGTGGTGAAAAAACCACGGCAATCACATAACCCTTCCACAATCAGCCAGAACACAGGTTATTGGTGGATTCGAGTAAAGAGAATAGATGCTGTGTCTGCTCTGGAACCCCAAAGTAATCCAGCTGCGGTGGGCACCTAAACCTGACGTGCAGCCCATGCATATCTACGAGCCGAACGCGGCGCATGTTTATTCAATTGAAAAGCGGCAAAATTTATTTCTCCATGTTATTCGATGGGTTGCCGCTTCTCTTTCGCGGCAACTCGTCCGAGTTCGGACCACTTCTCGCTATAGCACATCGCATGAGTGGCAAAACAGGCCCATTCCAGACTCTCACTAGAAAGCCATCTCAATAAAGCTTTCGCGGAACAAAAACTCCAGAAAAACCTCGCAAGAGCAGTAGGAGGTGAAAAAGCCGCGTGTAAAGTTGACGAATTTTGTGTGCTTCCGCTTCAGTGAACACATGTTATTGTCCAATTTCGAGCAGTACTCAAAACGACAAATCACACGAAAGTCGCTTCAAGTGATCCATAAAAATCCATAAAAAACCTCGGAAGCCCTTCCCAGACACCATAAAATGAGCATGTCACGTGAACAGTTCGCCGATTAGAAGTACACAACGAAACAGGAAACAAACATTGAAGATAACTCACAATCGGCTGGTGATAATTCGGGACGTACACGTATGGATAGTATCTTCCGTCGATTCCGTGCTCCGGAATATACTTCAGACGCCCGATATGCTCCTTATCCGGATCGTTCTAAACCAGTGGCTACTAGTGATGTTACCACGAAGTACGAGTGTAAGTTAAGAAACTCACAGCTCCGTCACAGTACATAGCAATGGATCCACTCTTGTAGCGGCCCTTCACATTCTCCGGCACGGAGTCCGGCGCGTAGTCCACTGGCTGCCATCCGATCAGGCGGTTCAGCGACAGGACGACGCAAGGCTGAAATCGTCCACAACCAGATGCCAGCGTTTTTCGGCTTTCCGCATTTGCGAACTTCTCCCGGATAGCCACGAATTCCACATGTGTGTGCAGAATTTGCGCGAAAATTATCGATCAGCTGCCAACGGCATAAAAGCTGCCTAATGATGTGACTCTGGGTGAGGATGAGTTTGTCTGGATTCAAGGACAACGAAAGGGGACAATGCGACGAGGCAAGATTTACACTCACACTGCCAGCTCTTCCGTAACCGTACTGCTTATCGGGACCACAGCCGGCTGTTGTGAAGTTCGTTAAATCGAAGCGGCACGGCTGAAAGAGTACCCAGTGAGACATGGGTAGCAATTTAAAATACCACAACACCAACTAATATATGTACCAGTACACCGTCATTGACGAGGTCACTGTTATTGTCGTCTGGACCACATTCCCTCGTACCGTTAGTGTCGCTGTACTTCTTCAAGTACTCCTCCAACTAAAAATACAGGAAGCATCAAAGAAGCAGAGCTCCACCAGTCCCTATGCCTCTCTACCCTCTGTAACTCACCTGCTTCACATATGGTTGCCACGACTGCTCATCCCTCATATTGTATTTTATGAGGGTTGAGTCTGGATTCTCTTTGAGCCATGGTTGATAGCCCACTCCTGAAAAAAGGCATGTACTTCCACGGTAAGCCATGACTCCAGAAATTATACAAGAACTCATTTATCATGACCGAAGTATGTTTTTTTTTCAATAAAAGTTATGAGTTCCCGGAGAAAACCGGCATACAAAGAAAATCTAGTGGAGAATGTGCACATCTACATCACGTATGGAAAGCCCGATGGAGTAATTCCTTTTATTCAGCCTTATATTACTAAGTAGATGCGAGACCATTCTCATTAACACGAATCTGTTGCACATTAACAAAGATATTCAGGAGCTGTGCGGATGTGTTGTCAGGCTCATAGGTGAAACTTCAATACTACACATGACCAGGAAAAGGTTACACCGACAAATATAGAATTCTGGACGAGCGCAACTGCGACCTTTACATAAAAAGGAGTACTTCCATTTTGGAGGGAACCACCATTAAAAAACTCATTTCAACAGCCTGTCTGAAATCTGCATCGATCCTGAATGTAATGTGCATGGAATCTACGTCGTTTTATCATGAAACGAAGTTCAGAAGCGTCACAACAAATATCTATGCGTTCAATTCACACAGCTTCCTTCACAAAATTAGAAATTAGTCTGCAAAACTCCTTCGCGGAAACTTCAAGAAACGCTCAGAACATATACAAGGGCGAGTCGTGTAATTCATATGCAGAACGCCTTCTATCGCACCGTTGCTTCAGAACTGACATCTGGGAGGGATGACTGGTTGAAAAACTTTTAACTCCAGCAAAACACAAAATGTAACACCTGTCCCACGGTGGTATAGTTATCTTTCAAGATTCTCCTGAGAATACCTTCCCATTGTTTCCCGAAAATCTGCGTACAGTTGATGGGAATCGCTGCGTACTGGATATTCACTCGCGTATTGACACATATGTTATCCCTTACTACAAACACCAGAACAACTGGTCAGTGGAGGTTGTACTGAACAACACCGGGTATGTATACCGATTCCGTACTGCGCTTGAAATTCGATGTGAGAAGAAATGTCACGCATTATTGAATCTACTGCGGAGTATGTCTTCAAAATTGTCTAGCAGCTCCTAGCAACGCGAATTTATTGGATTCCACCTAGAACTTGGCGAAAGCCACGACTGACGCGCGATTCTCCCAGCATTTTCATAGAAACTTCCGCCTAAGCCGACACGCAAACTCCCACACGCATCGGCGTACCCAGCACCTTGTGCAATCACTGCAGGACCCACGGCACAGTGGTTTGCATTGCAGCTCAATCTACGCGCTCCGCAAAAACTCAGCTCAACCCGGTCGAGGATCGATCCGGGCGGGTGCAATGAGCGTGTGACGTAGTCGTCGGGGCTCCGAATTTCGCCTCAGCATTTCGATTATCAGAAACGACGGCGCACATGACGCACACGCGGTGTGTTTCACGTCAGAATCAAGACGAGTGATTCTGGGGGATTGCGGAAGAGCTGTGACGCACAATTGCACACTTGAGACACGACTCTGAGCGGTGAACAATTCTGCTCTTCAAGAGGTTTAGTGGGGGTAGGCCGTCAGTCAGTCGTCGTATAACAAGTCCAAAGACAAGAACAATCGTAGAGGATAACCTTTAACTACTACCCAACCCGCGCATGTGACGCAATTTTCGACCAAATGGCTTCTTAACACCGTGTCAGTTAGTTTCACTACAAATATCAGTAATCTTACCGATCACCTCTTATACATAGCTTTCATGCTCGTAAATTTATGCTAGGATATTAACAGGTATCGGGCACGCACATGCATACCAGTAACGGACAAAGGTCAGCACTAGTCCAGGCGTCTGCCGTTTCCTCCACAAAAAATTGTTTGATTTCCGAGCGCACGCAAATAGAAGTGCGTAAAAGAGGAGCTGAAGGGTACCGTAGCGTTTGCGCAAACGACAGCCAACATGCCATCCAGAAAGAACGGATCTACAACGTTAGCTGCAGACTTTAACAAGTACAAGCAAACAATTTACTTAGTCACAAGAACAGCCCGACAGATTACGCAGGATTGGCCGGCACTTCTCTTCTACAATTTCCTAAAGGCCTCTTGTCCAAACTTACGTCAGAGTTATTTTGGGAAATTGGTATTTACTCTGTGAAGACTCCGCAAATAAGGAGGAAAAAACGGACGGCAGTCACCGCTGTTTTCAACGTGATCAGGGAGGCAAAATCCAGCAACTAATAAGAATGTAGTGCGAAAAGCAAAAGATCTTAGTTGTTGCAAAATAAAGTCAAGCAGAAATAACGCGCTAGCAACTCAAGCTAGATAAACCAGCGTCAAACGAAAGACAATAACCCCGCGCTAGCAATTTTGCATCAGTTGACTTCACGAGGAAAAGGTATTCTTGATACATGGTTGTGCTGATTATGCTGAGTATGTAAATGTTCGATGCAACAGCAATTTGGCCATTTCCAATATTTTTAATGGCATTTTTCTATCTATATCTAAGTATCTACTCTCGCTAAGATAGTACGGAATCGACACTATTTCTGCATACTATAAAAATACACCACCATAACGGCATGATTGGGGGGATGGAGCAGCCAAAAATCCATTTTTTTGCATGCAAAGGAATTTTCTGGGAGCAGAAAGCTCCCTCATCCGTAGCTTCAGCTCCTGCCTGTGCTCTCCTTCATCGACTGCTGCTGGTGCTGCTAAAACGCCGCAATTTCGCATCGCCCGCGCTATTATGGGTAAGGTCTTTGTTGGTTCTGGAGGGCTTGCTGGCGCCAGCGCGATTTTCACATATTCTCCTCGCTTTTGTGACGTCAGCATGTCAATCTGGATGAGCTAATCTGCGCCCACCCGACGCGTCGGCAAGTAGGCCTGGATAAACAGCGGCAGGACGAAACCGGCAAAGGACACCATGATGTGTAACTACCGATGTCTAGCGACGCTACATGGTGGTCCCGAGACCGCCAAGAGAGCGGGCGGCGACGGTTTGCAAGCACAGCTCATCTATTTTTAGCCGGTTCCGTGTGTTTAGTGGCCGTTTTTACGAGTGCGTGACGTGATGTTTCATGGCGCGATCGGGATCGACCAGTCAACCGCAGTCACAGGTACAAGGACGAGCGAATGGACCCATTGCGATGGATGTAGGTGGTCGTCGCGATGCCGCTGCTGCTGCTGACCGCGGGGTTCAAATTTCGCGCCGGCATTTTTGCAAAATGATACCGAAACATGCACTGAAGACATCGAACAACACGTACAATTTCGTGCACATTCTTCCGCTATCTATCGGTGATTAGATGAGCTATAAATAACCCACAATATGTGGAGGTCCGCTTTGATATCTGAGTTTTCCACTCTGATGTTTGCTCGCGCTTTAGGGAGGTGGCTGACGGTAGTCAAACACAGTGCTGCCCTCAACAGCAGGCAAAGACAAGATCAGAGCAAGAGTGAATAAAAGAGAGGAGTCGTTGAACAAATAATAAAATCAGAGCAGCACGTAAGAGACGGGGAAAACGAGTGCGGACAAGTGGAAAAAACCAAGATGACATGCAACACATCCTGAATCACGTACCGGGATTAATACCGATTATGGTTCCTTTGCCATAAAAGCGTGGCACTTTCGAGTCGAGTGTGTTTAGGAATATCGCGAGGCAAGCGATCCAGAAAGCTGCTAAGCATGAGTAAAATATTATATAGAAAATGGTGATTTGACCTGAAAAATCAGCATTTTCGAAATTTCACTGAAAAATCTGTCAATTCCAACACAACTTCACTTACACCATGATTTCGCTGTTCTACCCAGCACAGTGCCTCTGTCTTTGTTATATAGAAAACGAGAGAATGACTCATCATAGTCAGCCGCCTTGTTGTTACCATTCATCAGCTGAAAACGTTAAGCAAGTAAACATAACAGGAAGTGCAGGCTGCACCGCTGATTAACTAAGACAAGTGCCAAGTAATTTTTCTTGATTTCTTTCAATAAACAGAGCCGAAATAGTCTTATAAGCCTGCGGAAAAACCGAATATATAAGAAGCAAGACATAACGCGATGGACACAAGTTAGGCAAGTGGCAACCGGCACTCCTCGGGGTGTGAATATGCAAATGCAGTCGACTGCACGAAATCTAGCTCGCATCGTAGAGGAATTTTTGCGCTACCAACACTTTCACAAAGCAATCGAAGTCTTTTCTCTTGCTGGTGATGAAAATGCATTTTGAACGAGTGAGCGAAAGGAAATAGAAAAACATGTGGAAAAGAAACTAATTAAAATTTATGAAGATGCTGGAAGAAACTCACAGTCGTGTTTTCCTCTATCGGATTGTTTCCTTTAGCCATTGTGATCGTGTTGGTGTGGAGCGAATTCGGAGGAGAAGAAGCTTTGAAGAAGAAGTGGAAAAAAGAGAGGAGGGGAAAAGTACGCTCTCCGCTCCGGCAGTCTACCCAAACGAGAAACTGATGGCCAGCTCACACGGCCGCCTGCCTGCAATGAATACAGTGCTACGATGTTCTTTCTGGAGGACGAGAAGGCACGAGTACACACATGCGCCACGTAAACATCTGCGCGAAGGAGCGTAACACAAATTTGAAGTTTCAATATTGAATTTCACGAGGAAGACGTATGGAATATAGAGGACTTTTCGGTTGAAGACTAGTAAATTGCTATGTACGTATCCGTTCCTAAAAAGACGTACTTATCTTCTGGAGCAAAAATGTACAATCGAAACAAGGAACCGCCTCCATCGGCTTTTTGAAACGGTTCTTGGTCATGGCCATTACCGGCTGGTTCTGTGAATAAGAATGATAAACATTTGTGTGAAAACACCACGCAATGAAGCAGGTTACGAAAATTCATTGCACTACTAAAACAATCGATGCCAGAAAGCGCCGGAGTGAACATATGTTGTCGGGCCCTCCCGACGCAGCTCTTTTGCTGGGCCGCAGACTCGGCGAAGAATTCGCGACGCTCTCAGCACGAGCTCTTGGATCCGGAAGGTGGACTGGATGAGAGAATGCGGAGGGCAACGCTCGGCCCGGGTTCGCATCGGAATTCGCGGTATGCTGGCTTCACAAGGCATTTTCCCGCCGCAAGAAAAAACCATAAACGCCATGGCAGGAGCAAGCGGCAGCGGCGGCGAAGAAGGTGCTGCATAAGCGAATTCGCCGGGCTGACGCAGTGGATACACACATACAAAGTGTGAAAACAACTAGTTGAACTCGGACGAAAATCGATAGCAGATCCGTTCGAAGCTCAAGAAGCTATGACGCTGGTAGCAGCAACTGGCACACGTCGTTTCCAATTACAATACAGACATGCCGACGACGCATCACTCGAAGATATATGACTGACAAGCGCTTCCAAACACAGGCAGCCCGGTGCAGCGAGACGATGCCACTGCGGGCGGAACTCCTGGACGTCTCGAACAGCACCAGCAAGGACCACGAATTGATGTTGCACAAAGTTGCTCGGGCTTATCAGAAGCACGCTGAGAAAAGGCTCATCAAACGCAAGAGATAAGGAATTAGGAGTAAGTACACGGAGCTGCCGCAGTGACATCAGCAGCAAAGGCGGCGACGGCAGCAAAACGGCGTACTCCGACGCGGAGCCCTCGGGATGAGGCCGCGAATAAAACCGCATGCGCCTCACTTATAAACATTCGCATCTTCGCTGTCAACCTCCTCCAGATGAGAGCGGAACGACGAAAGATCAGGCGTGATTCACAGCGCAGCAGCATATTCGGAATGCCGCATTGTCGGACACGGACACGTTGGAACCGCGCAGCGAGAATAGCAGCGAATGCACATGAAAGCGAAACGAATGCTATGCATGCTAAACCAATGAAAATCGAGCGTCCCGTTAAAAAGAAGGCAAAAGTGAAGAAGGCATCGGAGTCACTATCAGCGCACACATCTCCTCACATACAGGCACAACACTGCCAACGCGATTCAAAACATGTACAGACCCAAGGCAGCGATAGAGGAGAGGCAAATAATAAACGGGCGGACCACTCGGTCGGTTGACGAACTCGGATGGTACGTGGATGAGGTACGGGGAATGAGCGACAGGCGAAAATGAGAGCAAAGCAGTCAGGCGCAGCGTAATGCAAGGCCATTTCGATTCTGGAATCGCACGCCGATTTTGCTGCCCTCGACAACCGTGCTGTAGCGTCTTCACAGACGACATTGACACCCTTGCTTTTCCGAGAACTATTGTTGGCAGCCCGACAAGTTAAGTCAAGTGATGCTCATAAAGGTGCATCTGCCCTGAATGTGTGCACTGGCGTTGTGCGGTAGGCGCAGGGTGTTGGGTTGCCGGGTAAATAATCGCGTTTCGAAAGTGAGGTTGCGAGCACACTACGAACAACCCAACCGTCGCCTAATTCGATGTGATCGATGTGCAGTTAGATGATCATCGATATGAATTGACACATGACGCCTTTACGAATCAGTAACCCGCCCGAAAAACAGCAACCTCGCAAAAAGTCGGACGAAAAAAACCGCTTGTTCTGGGTGGTCCATCAACAGACAGCACTTCCGCACACCGAGTTTACGCCCTCCATCCAACTCCGGTGGATCTGCTCTCGTTCGCTTCGATTTTGAAGTGCATAAAGCGCGGTGTCAGACCTGCCTACCCCGGTGGACATGCTATGCACGGGGGCATATATGCAGCAACTGGTCTCCATGCCAATCTCGGCGCAGCCGCCTCAGGCACTTGTCGTAATGAATAAAAATTCTTCGACGCCTCCTATTCCCTACTTCAGCAGGCCGACAATCGATACACTTAAGAAAACGAGGAATTACTGGGAGACAATGGCTAACAATGAGTCGTTAAGTAGACATCCGAGCAAAAAGCCATAACTATCACACGAAGCTGGCAGTCGAACACGCTTCGCAATGAGACGACTGTCAAGAATAATTGAGACAAAAGAGGTCGATGAGTCAGGTGCAGGCGGCTTGCTCATATGAGGAATTCCCATGGCACGGAAGTTATGCCGCGCCATACCAAATACCGGTGGCTCCAGCCGAAGGTGGTGTAATCACCTAACGTCCATAACCAGTTGCCGGAGTTGAATGAAAAACTGGTTTCTCATCTTAGCGAAATCAATCCACAAATGTCAATATTACTAAAATTACTCGGAGCTACTGTTGCGAGTGTCAGAGCAGAGTAGCAGGAACGAGGCAGTTGGAGCATAAGTGCCGTAGCTGTTCGCGTGGAAGAGGTAAATGTGGATTGAATCGCGACGGACAGTGCGAAAGTCCTCCACGAGTCAAGCACCACACTCGTGTTCCTCGCTCGCTGACACTTAAGCACTGATATTGATCCCATTGCGATCATATCCGAAAACAAACGACTCGGCAGGTGTGCGCAAGGAAACTTGCCGCTTCCACTGGAACTTGCATTGTGGATGGAGGCAAGTACAAAGAGTCTATGATATCCGCAAGAGAAAACTCAATTTGTAAACTATATTCGTGCGAAACATGTAATATTCATGCCATATTCACATAAAATCCATACAAGATTCATGAAGAAGCGAACGTCTCTCTGGATACCTTCAGCATGCTAATTTTGATCGGAATTGCACTTGAAACCAATGCTGTATCATATACATTATAGATATAGTTATAATTTGAGTTCGCTATGGCAGAGTTTAGAAAGTTTTGTAGAAGAGCAGAAGAGTGCTGAACAGCTGACTCCGAATTGAGCCAGGTCAACGATCAAAGTAAAAGCATGGAATAGAATGAGAAGGACAGATAGCACAGCACGAAAATTGAGAATGAAAATTGGTTTTTGTCAAGGGATGTGCAAAACCAGTGAGCTATTCCAGAAACCATGAAATACTATGCTCAGCTCCTAGAGTGGGTTGAAACAACTTGTTCATCAAGTTCATTCCGATGCAGTTGACTGGAATTGACGCAGCTGCCGTATGGTTGTGCCTTATCAGTGACGGGCCGGGTGGCGAAGTTTGGCTGCCTACCCGAACATCATATCGGTAAAACAGAAATAAGTAGGCAGGAGTCTACGAAATCGTACGACGCATGATGTCATGCTGGTGAACTCGCCACCCACTGCGCACTGTTGGGTTTTCCCCCTCCTGAAACGACGGCGTGGGTGGAATAGTTGGTCGATCGGACCTGTCGAGCCGAAAGAAAAACGCGCGATCGAGTTCAATCGCGTCGGCAACCTTGAAACCCGCCTTCGGTAACGACCCGATGCGACCCGACCACCTCACGACACAAGCTATGAAAATCACTGCCGACAACGGCAACGTCTCTGCTTTCCCATGCGTAAGGCAGCCGTTTGCGGAAGCACATAAAACGACGACGCCAGGCATTACACGGACTCGGCTAGCATACATGATTATGGTGCACGGTGCGATATATGGCGGCAATTCGGCGGCGCGCATGTCCTTCTGCGCCAAGGGGCGCCAAACGGCGACTGGCGATGTGTGATAACGCAACGCGACGCCGATTCAACGGACTCCACCGACAGACCGGATGTGCGGCAACTCAGGAGAGTCGTAATTCGATTGCGCCTGCCCAATCCACCACTCCATTCCGACCGAGAAGCAATTAGCACGCCGCCACATCGGCTCTGGAGGCTTGGCAACTGCGACGTCTGCGGATTCTGAAGATCCGCCGCGTGGAGTCGCAGACGTCGCGCTCGGGGCGGCGAGCGAACGACAAGGCAGGGTGAAGTCGCAGGAAGGGTGGCGGACAGTACGCCGAGAAACAGCAGCGCCAAGCGATTCGCCACTCGTTGGACGCCACCGAATTACCACAGATTACTTTCGCGCGAGATATAAAGAATGCTATGTTAGTATATCGCCAGAGCCGAAGCTGTGACGAGAGGAATATTTGCTCAGTTTCTTTTTCCTCCTAAATCCACCGAGATTTCTCATGGCTACTTTGGGCGACGATCATATTCCATTATGTTTCGCTATTCAAAACTGCAGAAAATTCCACGCTCCAACTTATATGTTGTACTTCGGGTTGAGTAGTTTCCGATCTACCCAGTAGTCCCGTGGAAGAACGAGAAATCGCCAGCGCCAACACAAAACCAGCGCGTGCTTAAGGAAACAAAAGAAAACCGGCATGTTTTTGTTTTATTGGGCAAATGTGTGAGGAACGTGGGAAATTCGTGAACACGGCCGACTGACTGCCAGCACATGGATTCTGCAGCAGCAAATGCAATGCAGATTTCGCAGTAATTTTCATTATGTGGTACATGCACATAGCGTCACCAGGGGAGCATTTAGGCGAATGCAAAGTCGCAAGCAATCGAAGCTGACGGGAACAGCACAAATCCATTTCGCATCCACACATCCGAGAAAATCGAGTCGAATAAGAGCGGATGGCATAAGATGATTTGTGCGCGATGTACGCGCAAGAAACTGACATTGTCCAAGTCGGGGCTGGATAAAACACGTGCGAGTAATCAGAAATAAGAGGCAAAACGGAGAGAAGTCGGAGTAGGAGGAGGAGAGCGGCCGAACTCGGATGTGTGAGTGTATCGGCTCGCATACTGTTGCGCTCTCCTCCACCCGCTAAACCCATCCATAAACACGACATGGTAGGCTAGTCACCGAGGCACTTCTTCTAACACAGATTAGTGCTAAATCCTGCTGCCACTGTGAAAGCAGCGCTAGTTGACTCGTGTTAGAGCACTCAATGAACACATTCCCCCACAAGTACGGCAAAAACACGCGCCACGAAACGGAGCGCAGAAACGGCGTAAGCTGGTAGGAGTGAAGATGAAGAGAAAAAAAAAGAAAGTAAAGAGGGGAGCGAGGGAGAAGGAGAGACAGGAGGCAAGCGGGGCGAGAGGCGGCGTGTAAGCAAAAGCAGGGTATCGATCTGCCGCTAGCGACAACAGCCTCCCTCAGCCGAGAGGTAGAGAGGGTGTGCACAAGGCAAGCGAACATACTTCTCCAGTACTTGTTAGTCACTTTAGCGAGACGACAATCGACGCAGGGGTCGCTTATCCAGAAGTGTTCCCGCCCGGCCCAGCCACGGTTCACACAGTTCGTAGCGTGCTTGCTTGGCGCGACGCTTTTTCCCCGAGCATAGTGCGTCAGAGGGTAGCGGCCCTTTTTTTCGTCCCGGAGAGACTCGACGTCTCGACTCAACCGGAGAAACATGGCAAACATTATCTATCTATCGCACTATGAGATCGTTAAATTTGCTCATGTTGCGTACTAGACGCTTGCCAGCCCGATCGAAATTGCATGGATGAAAGAGCAAAGAACAGACGCTACACGATTTAGAATCAGCCACAACGAACAACAGTAAACAACCTCAGCAACAGCGTACTGCGGGTAACAGAACCATCGAACCCACGAAGTCTCACAAACAAGTACATGGTACACTAGGCTAGAACCTCGCATTCGTTTCACCTCCGCACAGATAAGATAAAACTCTTTATTTATGTACATGAATATTGGCCCGCGTGGCTCATAAACATTGCAGCAATTTCGCGACAACAAATGCACAGGATTTACACAGGGAAGGAACAAAATTTGCGTACCGAAAGAAACAACAAGTGACTGACATGGAAGCATTGGATGAGAGGAACATATCCGCACATAATGGCAACACAACGTCAAAATTCAAACAATCACATGGAAACCGGTAACAGGAATCGCAGACATTCGGCCGGGCTTCAAGGCAATGATATCTATTCACAGAAGAACCATGGAAGGAATTCAGTTCAGACGTCCCCAACGGAGGAACGAACCCCACGAGTTGTTGTCCGACTCACGAGTCGGAGCGTCTGCAGATAACATAATCTCTTTAAAGTATTAACGCTGAAAATGGTAGACAAAGCAGCATTCGCATATAATCTCAGCTAAATCGGCAGCACACTGACTAGTTTTGGGGGCAAGAACGTTGATTACTAACTGTCGCTGAGATAAGACGACGTCTCATCTCTGGTGACCTTGTCGCTTACAACATTAACGATTGATGTGGTGTTCATTGAACAATTACCTCTTCCACACATCCACATCAAAATAAATAATGAGCGCGGCTAGTAGCGAAAGCGAATCCCACTTGTAAATGACGTTATTCCGGAAATTTCACTGTTTCGGGGACATCGTCCGAAATAAAATTCCATAGCTAGCTCTCGATTAAAGTTCGTGTGAACTCAGTTGAACCTCGCTTACGCTAGTACAAATTAACCCCAAAATAACCATATCGACAAAGAACAATGAGGACAGCGAACATCAATTAAAACATCAGCATAATGCATGGAACACCACGTGCGGGTCATTTCAGCTTAATTAAGCCCTTTAATCATGTCTACATGCCTCCATTATTTCATCAGCGTTAAACGGCAACACGATGAAAACAACGCAAAAAGCGAGCAAAAAAAGGGCACCTATTCAAAGGCGCAGATTCCACACGCGATGCTCTTTTTCTTGAGAAACATGCTGCAGAAGATCTTTTCTTATTCACTGTCCCCGACATTATCCATCTAACCTATGCTTCCTGTGTAAAACTACAGAAATGTCATCTCAACGATCGCAAATTTCACTCGTACACTGTGACCTAACCATATGTTGCTCTTAATGAATTATTACATCTACACAATGAATCCAGCTTTTCATGAATCTCATATCTATATCCTTTTTGGGATCCTTTTTTTTTCTTGAAAAGACCTTATGTCGATGAAAGTGGTCTCCAATGTGAACTATTACCCTGGATTTACGTGGATTCGTCGTGGAGAAGCGCACTACTCACCAGAAAATTCTATCATATGCTAGAACCCTAGAAGACGGTTTCCTAATTCTTTAAAAGTCTAGCCTCTGTCTGCACCAAAACGCTCATACACTTTGTATTCAAGAACAACACCAACCATCCTGAGCAGCGGCACGATTGAGATTCTCGACCTCGTCAGGAGACAACTGCAGCATCGTACTGAGTATCGGGATAAGTTGCTGGCGTTCTCCAGAAACGCGCTCCGGGCTCAGGAACTGAAAACATCTTTAAAGTTCTTCTGGACCACGCGTCATCAGCTTCTAATCGTACGCTCTTGAACAACTGATAAGCGCCGATATGTCATTTCCAGCCTAAACGTCCTGATGGCATTTTAAGTATTGCGAACATGCCTGCGATGCCCAATTTAGTAACAAGGCACTAGAAGAAATGATGCTTCACAATGGGATAGATACCTACCTTAACAATGATATTTTTGAGGTACTCCGTGTTCTCTACATGATTAAGACGCTCTTCGTTTCTTTGAAGACGACGAATCTCCTCCTTCAGCAAGCGGCTCTGAACATAATCTTTTGTGAAAACATTTTTTTTTTGCGAACGAACTACCAGATGCAACTCGAACAGTTCTAGGAGATCTACTAATCACCAATTTCTTTTCTTTTTTCGCAAAAATGTATGTGTTTATGCAATACCAACGAGGGAGCAGGAGAAAGTGAGACAGCAGAGACACTGGTGAACAAGAAAAGATACGTCTTTATCAATTTGACCGCGAAAAACATTGGTGAGACAAGAATAGACATGTCCTTCCTGACGTGTCCAGATGGGTGCGTACAGGGCAGGTTTTGCGGCACTGCCATTCAAAGGTAACGCAGTAACGCACAGTAAGGCTCAGAGGTTTTCAACTTCAATGGTAGAAGATGAATAAAGGAATCATAAGCATTTTGCGACATAAACAATAGGGCTGAGGGTGTCCAAAATGGATCGCAAGCAATGCATCATCTCTTGCTCCGCAGCACAAGACGACAAAAGGAGAAGAAACCCCATGTAACGAGCTCAAACATAATTTTTCGGTGGTGTCAGAAACCGCATTAGTGCAAGTACTGAGAGAGACAGTAAAACGGATCGGAGACGCCCTAAGAACGAGTCTACATGTTACTGAGACGTCGTAAAGTGAGGAAAAGACCGCGAAACGCTCCAAACATAGTTCAAGGTACTGATGCAAAAGGAGGGCTAGGTCGGAAGTAAACAAAAGATTCAAAGAAAGTGATCGCAGCAGTACATAAGATAAGCAATATAAGTGTGGGCCAGAGTCGGCAGGACCATGTAGTTCAGTATAAGAATAAAAAAGGGCGGGCGGCTTGGATTCGTTCTCCCCAGACGCAGCATAAAGAGAAGGTATCACCGCGATGAGGATAAGATTAGCGTTTTTTTTTTAAATAAGAGGGTAAAATAGAACTTGGCTCTACAAATGAAGCTTTTAAACGAACATACAACAATAGAAGCGCGACAGAATATGTCAAATTTCAGATCCACTGCTATTTTCAATTGAGGACCAACCTGATCCACAAGGGTGGCGTTGGTAGCTTCGGTTTCATTAAGTAGTTCTCGAGCGTGTTGCAGGTTTTTATTGAGACGTTCAATTTCTTCAACGAGTGCAGGAACCGACACCACCGCCGGTGCCTCTCCAGAATTCGGTTCAGCGTTGGCATCTCCATCGCCGAATAGTATTTCCTCGAGGGTTTCTTCCTGAAAGAAAAAAGTAACTACAACATAAGAATGTAGAAAGAAGTGGCAAATGCCAGTCATAAGTAATGCGATGACAAGTTGATTTGCAAATAGGCTAGCTGATACCCAGTAGCTAGCTTTGCCAAGGTACTGTTCAACGACAAGCTAGCAACTCAAGCAATGATAAATTCACTTTCTGGAAGCTCGGATGGGAGGTTCTTCAGCCTCGTTCATTTTCTTCAGACTTGAGTCAAGTCAACGGAACATCACTCTTTCTGCTCACTGTGAAATAATGCATGTGTCGAAAAAAGGCCATACATTTATCACACGCCCATTTTCAGTCGCGGAATTCCGGTTATGACTCAACTCAGAATTCCCCGTATAATAATGCTCTTGTACAGCCGATGACCCTATATTGACGATGTTATTGTGAAAATTTGAGTTGCCCATTTTTTTCATCTTTTGAATGTAAGTAAGAAACCATGTAGCGTAGTATTGATAAAAAATGTGTGAGAGGCAATCAGGAATCTTCCTCAGGGATTGATACATATAAAAGAGGCTACTTTATGTCTGAGAATTGTGTTCCATCGTGTTTTTGAAATATAACCACCTTTACGAGTTATGACTGAATCTTAGAATGCTCGCAAGCAACAAATACTAGACAATAGTTCTCATTCGAAGACCTCTTATCATTGATATTATTAGGAACGCTTGTTCTTTTTAATTTCAGATATGCTGCCAATAGCGGCTTACTTTTGGTTCCTGACAGCTGTGTTATTCAGATAATGCCGACTAGCTCTTGAAAAAGTGCATAAAAAATAGGGACAACCGTTTAGATAAACGCAGTTCGCTCGTACTCTGACACTTCGGAAAATTCCAGCTTTTTTTGCCCTTTTTAGAGAGTCCGAACTTCAAAGTCAAAAGCCCAATGACGCCAGAATATCCGAAGTTTCGGAAGTCAGAATTCCGCTCATCCCTAGTCGCCACTATACACTATAGTGGCGAAAGCCTTACAGACGCCTCATCTAGTTACCACGCCTCTCCTACAACCCACTTTTACTCTGTTGCCTATGGAAATTATCATTGTGCTTCCTAACAACTGTTCTCAAAGGTCATCGCATTTCATGTCGCCACACATCATGGAGACTTCCGTGTTAGTAAACTACAGTAATTCACATGAATAAGTTGGAATATGCGCATGGGAGGTGAGCACTTCAACCTCACAAACACGTATATCGCCCGAAAGTGAAGCAGCTTGGGTAACTAAACCTTGGTCATCATGTTTACGGTAGAAGATTGTAAGCGAAAACCATATTCGTATTCTGGAGTAAGATATGCCTTGGTTGTTGTTTATCAACTGTTCCAAAAGTATTCCTCAATCTATACAACTGAAATGTTAGTACTATTTAACGGTAAGGTTTGATTTTTTTTTGGTTTTTTTTTTTGGAATTCACATATTATTCCAATATCAAATACAGAACCACTTTCATTACAAAAACTTCTGAGTTCGGTAATCCTCAAGCACATGATATGACTCAACCAACCGCAGATTTATTCCACTGACAACTGGTCTATTCCTAATAGTATAGGGAGCTCTATAATTTAATCTCAGGCGAAAATAAAAGAAGTCAAATAACCCAAAGGTAGAATAGGGCCATTTTACGATTCTCCCGGAAGCCCGTGAGCAGTCTCAGCACGGCGTCATTCTGCGTCAAAAGGTATACAACACCCCAACGACTCTTTTTGGGAAATACGATTTCAGGGAGGGCTTTGAATGCAGCACCTATGGATTCGAACCCCACAAGCCGCTGGCATTGCCAGCCTAGCGCCATTCTGAGCGAGCCAGTGGCCAAATGGAGAACCATGAGCTGCTCTCTAGCGGTTAAAAGTCACAGATACTATGATGGGCCACTCATAGCAAATGAGACAGCAACATTCACATTGTAAATAACGGCGACGGAAGGCAGTACGACATCATCAAAAATGAATGGAAAGACGCCGCGACTCCCTTCGTCACATCGCATGACACCTCAGTGCGTCGACATGAACGTAGAGAAAGATTACTAGGGGATCGGAAACTTTTGCTCTGGTGACAATGTTGACAGAATTGTCATCAGTCAGGCAACTATAAGTGATTGGCTGATTATTAGGCATGGTGGTCGGACTGCCTGATTGAAAAGAAGTTCCTTCCCGCAGTGGTGATGAGAACGGGCGCCATCACATAAAAATGCACTCACTCAAACGTTATCAGATTCCTGCGACTGGAAGGGGATTTATAAAATTCGCTTTTGTTTTCGATACTTCATGAGCAAATTTGTTATCAAATAGAAAGCAGAGCAAAAAAGTTAAGCAGTAAGTTGCAATTTCACCCCTAACAGGTTCAAAAAGAGCAGTGAATTCAAGAAAAGTGTGTAGTTCTTTGAGACATACAATTGAAAAGATCACCCCCTAGCCAGTATACTCGCAGATGAGCCTGTGTTTGCTCTCAGACTCTTTGTTTCACTACTTCACAATGGAATTTCAAAAAAAAAAAACTGAACAAAAATATCCAAATGATATGTAATAAAGACAGTCAGCGAAGGAGTTTCGAGAAGTGAAGTGTGGATAGATGCACAGAATTCGCAACAATATCAAAAGCAAAATGAGATATTAAACGTGACAGCATGGCAGGGATGAAAAAAAAGTTCTCATTCGAAGGTAATGCAATCATCAGTTCCGAAAACAATCCGAAACTGGGCAAATTCAATAGATTTTTCCCTTCTTCTTCTTTTTCTGAAGCCATACTCACTAACGAAAGTCCATGATGCTAATGCATGTTGTCAACCTAGTTTCACAGCAGAACACGTCTCCAACGCTCTATTAGCAACAAATTACCTGAATCTCAGGCTGTACAGCCGCGAATACCGAAGCTTTCGGCGAAACATCAACAGGTGCTGGCGGATGCTGTGGAGCAGGACGCTCACTGGCACTGAAAACTAGTTTAGTTCTATTATGGCTGCAGAGAGAATCTTTCACTCTAAACGGTGTACGAAGAGACAAATGGGAGCACTGACTGGTGCAACAAAGGAGGTGCTTCTCACGTTGAGCCATAAAGATAAAGCTATTGGTACAATCCCCACAACAAGGCGGTTCCGAGCGTGTTATCGAGATCGCTAGGAGGAAAAAGGAAAAGGAATTGAGAATGTCTGTCTAACTATTGAAAGGATAATGAAAGTGGTATTTGATTAGCAGCAGTGAAAATGATACAACAATGGCACTACACCTCATGTACTTCACAGTACTAGAATCCTCTAAAGGTTCGATCCTTCATTATGTGTGTTCGATGATCGATTCTTCATGAAACACCAGAAAAGCAAAGAAAAACAAGGATAGAGATTGAATGCAGCTGCAGAGAGCGACAAATCACTGAGGAAAAAAAGATCAGGGGACAAGTGAGGCGCGACCTCTAGCATGACAAGACCATATAGATAGAAATAGAAGTAAAAATTGAGGCCAAGAAATTAGTAGGGTAGCAAATGGAGGCTGCGAGCATGAGCAAGGCAACGGAGGGTTAAAGAAATACAGGAAGAATTGGATTCCGACCGCTCTAAAAAATCCATTAAGCGGCTAAGGAGCTGTCAAAAAAAAAGAGCATGGTTAGAGCCTATCTGAGAACAAAATATAAGTGGAAGAAAAGTGGTAGAGAGTGACAGCAGAACTAGAAAACAAAGAAGTATGAAGAGATGATAAATGGACCACCTATGGACGAGGACCGCATAAACATAAGGTCACTCGTGAAGCGTTTTTCTTTCTCAAAAAGGTGGCATGCATGCCGTCGGAGCATGAGAATTTTGGAAAGCATGAGCGGAAAAATTATGAAGTGGTTGAGGATGCGTCATAACAACAACTGGCAGAATCAAATTTCTAGTAAAAATAACAGTGGCAATGGATTTTTCCAACATTGGTACCACCAAGGCAACTAAGACCAAAGTTACCTTCAAAGTTTGTACAGTAAGAGAAAAACACCAAAAATGGAAACCTCGTCTGTGGTGCGTTCTCAGCAGACGGCGGACAATTTCTGAGGTTCTTCCAGTCTTCCAGCAAGTTCATGGCCTTATGGCAGCGCTGCTTCGCTTTTTTCACTTCCTCAGTGAGCTCAGATTCAACACGTTCCTTCTTCGCTAGGTCATCTTTCAACGTCTGTATCACCTACAAAGCCAACAACCTCAATATTACCAATTCTTGAAAGATGAACCCTTGATAACCAACCCGCGCATTTTCTTTGTTTTCCTCGTGCAATTTCTTCTCCAAACCAGCAATTTGCCTCTGATAGGTCGCACACTCAGTGATGCGATCTTTCAGCATTATGTTGCTATTGAACAATTCCTCACGCCTGCAACAATCACAACAATGAATATCTTCCTAGGAGAAAGATCCGGATTTCCACGAAACACATCCAAACAACTTACACGCTCGCCATCTGATCAAGCGTTTCCACAGTTTGAGCCTTGGCCACACGGACAGCCGTTTCGGCTTTTTCACGGAGTTCGCGATCCCTACGAGCTTCTCTGAGGGCTTCATCATGAGCAAGCCTGGAATGATTGTCCTCAGATATGAAATTGTAATTAATTTTGAACTGCATGGAATGGAACACAGCGTTATGCACAAAGGTGGGATCATATCAGAGCCCCATCTATCAAGTTTCCGTTTTATCCACAAAAACTCCAGCAGTGACGCCTATGTGCATACTGAAATACATCATAAGCTTCCACTAAAAACATACTGTAGAGCTTCTAGAGAGTTCCTCAGGTCGGAAATAGCATTGTTCGTAGCGCTGAGATCTAGTTGTAGGTGTAGTTGTTCGGAAGAGCTTTGAGCTTTCTGCTCGAGAACATAACGGGCACGAGACTGTAATACAAAAATGAAAGAAACAAAACTGCGATACACCAGCAATAACGATTCAACTACAATATCTCACGTATAAAACTACTGATAACAATTCAACGTACTCAAAAAACCTCACCTTATACGACTCATAGTCGTTCTCCAAATCTTCAAGACGTGTTTTCAGCAAATCTTTCTCAACAGTAACGCTTCGCAATTCCATCTGCTTTTGCTCAGCATTTCTTCGCAAACTGGAAAAAGGAAAGAGTACTCGTAGGAAACCGGATGAATGAAAACCAAGGAGATGCACTAACAGATCAACAAGCGTTTCACTCTGAGTAATCTTCTCCTCAAATGCCACCCTCTCGTCATTCCTGGCGGTCGCGAGGACGTTGAAATTGTCTTGGAGACGATCCAATGAACTCTGCAGTTCGGTTGCACGGCGCTGTTCCTCTGAATGATTCAATAAATGATTAGGAGAAAAATCTACACGCGTAAAAATGAGCGTTCTTCACAACAACCATGAGCTGTACGATCAATGAAATCTGGGTGGGATATGGACACACAGTGAGGGTCGTGGGTCAACGGTCTCTCTTCACGACGCTACAACGCTCCATACTACATGAGACACAAAAAGAGATCCAGAAACGCATCAGGAGCACAACCAAAAGTTTCTATGTGTCCAAAAAATAACCTTACTGTCCTCCTAGGGGATGTGATCCGAAAAAGGTTAGCAAAAGTACAAAATTCTCCCAAGTGGTCTTTCCGCATAGGTTTTCTAAATCAGTAAGTCAATCTTTCAGCACAGAGTCGATTCTACTTCTGTGGATAGGTACTGACTCGACACCGAAAACTAGGAACAGAATAATAGAGGCCAAGGTTTTCTTATACCCCACAGCTTTTGTTGGAATATTGTGGTTAGATGCTGCAAAGTTTCCACAAGACCAAGAATTCAAGTGGTTGAAATGTCAACGCTGGTTGTTCATAGCCCTGCATTTATCAGCTGATCGCGATCGCCTATCAGTTATCAGTAGCCAACGACATCGCTCTCCGTGCCATTTTGAAAATCGCACTATCGTACAAGGGGTTCAAGTGCACAGTCACAATTACCTATGCACGAATGGTTTTCAGATGAATTCCAAGAGAAAAAATGCATCATATATAGCTTTCAGATTAATTCCAAGAGAAAAAATGCATCATATATAACCTCAACACAAACATTGAGAACGAAGAGGGAAAGAGCATTTGAGTTCCGTGATTTTGAATCATTACTACTAAGTTGTGTTCCATTAATAGTAGCAGCTCATCTCGTAGATGAGCCTAAAGGAAGTAGGAACAAAGGAAAGAAAAAAAAAACACATATGATACCTTTTGCTTATACCCCCTCCCTTCCCAAAATTTTCGGTCTGATCCGCTAGCCAACGAAAATTTCATAGAGTGTGGTTAATCATCCTTGCATCACAGAATGCCTGGGTGCTCCGCCTGTGCCGCAGTACCTATGCTTAAGTATAGGTGATGCGGCGCGGCGAAGCAGACGAGCGGTGTTCTGTGGTGCAAGGATGACTGACCACCACTGTACATGCGCGCAATGGCTGATAACGAAGGTAGATAAAACTAGATCGGTGACAGCATGAAGCATAAACAGCATACTTTTACAGCGAAAATGGATGTTCTGTTGCAGGATAAAATATTTAGCTTTACATAGAATTGTTAAACAACAAGGATTTGTATATACCAAAACTAGAAATGAAAGGCAGATGTTAACTGCAAGGAACAATTATGAAGTTTGCATACACGATGCAAGCAACAACACAAACGTTGAACCTCTTCCTCACGAAAATGTGGATATGAATGTTTGGAAGTCATGGCTTAAATCGCCATCGAACTTTAAGAAGAGGCACAAAAAGGTAGGCGCTACAAACAATTACATTCTACATTCGGAATCGCAGTGGAGAGCACTAAATGCTCTCTAATGTACTCTTACAAAAAGGAGATGAAGCTTACAAACAGATACATTACAAAAAAGGAAAAAAAATCATACCAAATAGTTCTTGCTTGGCTTCATGCAGCTGTGCCATCAACGTAGAACACTCCGTGCTCACGCGATCAGAAGAGTTTCTGGAAGATGATGAGATTGGAATAACCACAAATATGAAACGTTCATTAGGAGAAACAGCTTATATTGGGTTAAATCTTACTTGTGAGCGTTGAGCTGCTCAGCCAGCTCATTCTTTTCGGCAGTACAAGTTTCCAAAGCGGCTTGGGCCTCTTTCAACGACTTGTTGAGCTGCACCATCTGAAACGTAAGCTAGATCCAATTGAAGCAAAAATCCCACAAGGCCCTTCATACTTTCTTCTCGTAGTCCTTCAGCTCCAAAGAAAACACATCGGTTGCGGTTTGTTGCTCCTTCAGAGCAGCCGCTTCTTGCAAAGCATCGTCAAGTTTGGATCGAAGCTCAGAATTAGCTTCAAGGGCAGCGGCGAGATCATCTTCGATACGGATTCGCTGAAGGAACGAAACATTCACTTCCGGTGAGTATAGAACAAAAATCATGAGAAAACTATGGGGAACAAGATTACTTCGAAGTTTATATTTCCAATATGCAGATTGGGACATGCCTTTTGGACTCTGCGAGAAAATTTCGAAAGCGATGGATGAATACAGTGGGCGTTGATGGGGGTGGCATTTACGCGGCCTCAAAAAGCACGCAACGCGACCGCTCCGCTTCAGCAGGAATCCTCTTCTGGACATGAGGCTATGGGGTTTTCTTGATAGTCAATTAGTTTTCTTATTAGTTAACATCAAATGTGATGAACAACTATCAAGAAGACCCAGATTCGCCGCAGCGGTGAAGATTCAATCGTGAGCGGCGCGCTTACTTCGCGTGCTTTTCGAGGTCGTGGAAAGGCTACCCTCATCGACGCCCACTGCAAATCCAAGAAAAAAAAAAGTAGGGAGTGCAATAATAGATGCAATGTTAAGCCATATATAAGGGCAACGGTGAAAAATAGAAACTTTTCAAGAAAATTTGCTACGGTATCTACAAAATGGGCAGTTCTTGTCTGACATACTGCGGCTAGCTTTTCACAGTTCTGTCATAGTACCACTATAGATGAGATTAGTTAAGTGAGCACTTAATTGCAGCAATAGTTAGAGGAAATGTGTACATAATATTAATAAGGCGTAACATAACTGAATACGTAAGAAAACCAAACCCACATCTTTTTTGAGCACAGCAATTTCAGATTTCAACTCAGAATTCTCTTCCATAACACGTTCCTTGACCAAATTAGTGGAGTCTCCATTCTGAAAGAGGAACGAATTCGAGCAGACGAAGCATATCTACCTAGAATAGTTTAGTGTAGTTGTAGATTTAGGCGTTAACAAACAGCGCTACTCTGTGATATTTATATCGACGCGTTTGGCTTGTCGAAGGCAAAGGTTTGGAGCAATGAGTAACCTCAAGCTGAGTCCCCATGAAAAGGTAGGACCTTCAACATACCTCGACTTCAGCAGAAGCACGAATACCTACGCCATCACGTTCAGATGATAGCGAACCTCTCAATGCAGCAACTTCATCTTCGAGATTACGGATTAAAGAATCCTTCTCTTCCTAGAAAAAAGCATTACCAACCATCTACTCATGCCCTAGAAAGGAAGATAGCACTATTCAATCATACCCTCCCCCCTTTTCACCTTCAGGAAGTAAAGCTACTTATCCTGTCAGAGTACCGAGAGGATTTCAAAAGTGTGGTGCACGGAAGAGAACCAAAAGCGGTAATAACAAACCCACCAGAGCCTTTTTGAAGTTATCGGCAGCCACCTTTGACAAACGAACATGTTCGAGCTGCTTCTTCACGAAGCGGATCAGATCATCACGACTTAGGTTATCCAACTGAATAAAAAACATCTCAGAAGCACTTAAACTTGCAAAGAAGAAAACATGTCAACGAAAAAGGAACCCAGCGAACCTTCGATCTAGCTGGATTCCCTGGAGGGTCACCGTCAGGTGGTGCCGCCGCCATTGCGTGCCAAAGCACGAGGTAGAATAGGGAACTACCCTAAAAGACTATGGCTAGAGATCGAAAACACACCAAACTCCGAACGATAAACGAGAGAGCAAAAAAGCACCACAAAAACATTTGCAGCGCCAAAATCCAGCCTCTTTCGCGTGGATTTGCAAGGCGCGCACAGATTGCGCGCCAGACCACGGGCGCTGGCATTTGTTTCTTGAATTATCGGAGCCTTTAAATGTTGGCTTCGCGAAAACTCCGATCACAGCTGGAGGTCCGTGTCCTGTGATAGCTTTGGTGTTACAGATAGTTTCGAAAACTTTGAGTATTTGAATAATGGAAATGTACTGAGCTATTATTGACTGAAATAGAGCTTGGATTCCGATGGGTTATGAACGGGAACATAGATGGCATATTTCGATAGTAAAAACTCGATAGAAGTTATCAAATTCCTTCGCTACTCGAAGTTGATAAGATGGAATGTTCCGTTGCCTCATAATGTTTCGATAAAATCAGTCTTTCTCGAAGGTCTGGAAGTGGTTTTAATGGTTTTTATGTGTTAACTATGTATATGATCGTATACGGACACTTATGTACTAAATAAGAAAGAGCGAAAGTCAGATTTGAAGTTCTGGAACTCGGAACTCGGAAGTTTCGAAAACACTGGAATTTATTTATTTGTTTTGTGCACTGGGTGTGCAAGGAAAAAGGACAGAGACAGGTAAGTTTACCAGAGAGAACCAAAGAGATGATCTTGTTTCCTTGGATGCTCCTTCGATGTTCTTGTTGTTCAGCTTAGCTTCGATTTTCGAATATCTCCTCAGATATTCAGTATTCAGTGACGGTAAGCATGGGCCGAACACATTTCTCCCGTAGTTACACTTGAAGG
>JARK01001457.1:377741-400485 GCA_000688135.1 Ancylostoma ceylanicum | reverse complement strand
GGGGGAGGGGAATTGGAGTCCCCGCCGTTTTGGGGACCCGGACGGGAGAAAAAAATCGTATGCTGAGAAAAAGACGAATTTCCAAGCGGATCAACCAAGACCGATTACTTGCCATGGGTGAGTGGACCACCCATGAATATTTGGAGCTGAAATGTACGGACCGCCGAGGAGTATGCATTTGAGCCAACGCAACATTAACCTCCCTGATCTTTCCCTGAATGTATCGCAGCAAAATAAAATCAGTTAATAACTAAAGGTGAAAAAAATAAATTTGAACAGAGACAAGGTCATTTAGGTAAGGCTACCGTCCTCCCTTCAGAGATTTATCCACGAGGCTCCTGGCTCCCAGGTTTCTGGAAGAATGTTCGCTCCTCCAGGCTTACTGACCACGTTGTTTCGAGTTCGGATTTTGAAAAAAAATATTATGGCTTCCTTTCATTCACGGTTAATACGAGAAATCGACCACAAAATCCGGCAAAAAATTGGATAAAACGGGCTGCTTCTGAGGAAATATCTAAGCAATGCGCGGATACTACTGTTTTTCCGAAATTTTTGGTTGCTTGTAAGATGTGCACATCAACAAAGAGGCAGAAAAATTCTCAGCTTCGATTATTGAGCTTAAATGAGAAGCAGACACTACATACAGGGTGGTCCACATGAAGTGTGACGCAAAAAATTATACACAACTTTGCAGTACTCAGTTCAAGTAAGAGTCATTTACTTTCTTTCAATAGACACAAAAATACTGCATAAGATCTTACACGCCACATTCCCTGTGGCTTCCTTTGGCTTTGATACAAACGTCCACCCTCTTCCAGAAACTCTTGAAAATGCGCACAACTATTTCCGGAGATCACTTCGTCTTTTCAGCAAATCCAGCGACTTGTGTTCAAAAGAGCCGACTTTTTGCTCCAAGATGGATCAGTTAGCAAAATGAGAAGGGTTGAGATTGGGAAAGTTTGACAGCCAAACATGCACTGTCCAGAAACCCGGATAATTTGCTTCACCCCATTCCTGTGTCTTCACCGCTCCATGGATTGGTGCCCAATTTTGTTGGAAGGTTAAACCAATGTCCTCAGCGTTTTCCCTGACACAAAGAACAACCGCATCCATCGGGAGAATGGATTTCCTATAGTCCGTCGCACTTCATGTGGACCACCCTGTAGGATTGGTTGATATGCCGTACCTATGTGTTCATTGAACGGCTCACCTACCAGACGAAAAATAGCAACGAACACCCTCCTTTGCAAAAAGCCAGAGATTCGCCATCATATCCAGAGAAACACGGAGGCGTATCCAACAATTCACACCTTGTCACGCTCGTGCACGAATTCTCACATTTGTCGGTGTGAGGAGTCACAAACGGCGAGAGCGCAGAGTGACGAGAGCGGCTGTCAGAGACGCAGAGGTTCGCGCACACGGAAGCTCTCCACTATCGTACGCCTGATTATTTCTTTGTTTGTCAGGCAACTTATAGAGTTTCGTTTTCTACTTGTTTACTGTTACAGCTGACGGAAGTATAGTTGTTATAACTGTGTAACTGATGAGCTGGCTGCAGCCGTGCTGCCACTGGCACCAGCGGCGGCTGCAGCAGTAGTTAGCCGTGCACGTGCTCGTGCCCTATGTGTTACTGGCTGTTTATGCGTGGTAAGCGTGCACGTTCGGTAGCCCCTTGTGCGTTTCGTTCGTCGTACCTGGTTCTGGCAGTACTGGCGCTGTCGGCAGCGATGTTGCAATTCTCGTACGGTTTTGACTTTTTCACTGTTCGGTTCGATTACGTTCGTGCTGTCACATGTTTTGGGCTACATTTTGGCTTTCATTTGTGAATCGGATTTGTGATTGTCGAATATTACATTTTAATAAGTATTGTTATATTACAGTATGAGTGAGGGCGGATCCAGTGCTGCTGGTGACGCGCTTCCTTCCGGTAGCGGCACGGAATCGGCATCGGAAACGGAAAATCTCAGCCTTCTGCAGTTGCAAGAGGTACGCTTTTCTGGCCAGCACTCTAGTTTCTGTTCTGTCTCTCGTTCCAGCGTTCTCTTTCGTTTCCCTCATTTTTTAAATCCTAAATCCGTTTCCGTGTTGTTGTTTCTGCTCGTCTATTTCCTGCGTCTTATCCGTGATTCGCGGCCAGTTGCTGCTAGTTTTTCCCTCATCTTCCTTGGCTGTTGCCTCGCTCTGTGGCTATTTTTAGCCATTATTTGCTGTGTTGCGGCCTCCGATCGATTCGCATCGCGCTCGCCTCAATACGTAGGATACACACACGGACATGTTTAGTAGGTTGGAGGGTCTTTACTCGGGTTTACAACGTACTCGAGCAGTGGCACGATGAACACGTTCTGCAGTATTTGATGAGAGATAAACTGATGTGATTATGGGCCTAACTATATGGATTGGCGCCGCCTTGGATGCAATTTTTTAGCGCGGAGTTGACGGGATGAGCTGAGAATTCTCGCAGTTTCTAATCTAGTACAAACACGGTTAAAATCGCTGATATTGTGCGATTCTATGACAGCTCTTTTAATTTATTCTTTCAAGCAGTACTGCCAGCTTAATTAGCCCATATCGTCGTTCTATCATTTCTCATTTCCATAATCTCCTCTCTATCATTGAACCTAGTAGCTTTCGTACGAACTTAGTAGCTTAGTAGCATTCCAAATCGAGGAATCGTATTCTACTTAGTATGCTTATCTTCTTTTTGTAAGAAGGAATCAACCTAGTGTAACTGCACATCTATTTTAAGCCCAAAAATGTTGTTTATGGGGTGGTCTTGTTTTTGAAGCTTCGACCACAAAGGTGTATGTAGTCAGTGCACGCGGATTTTTTTAGAAAAAAATTTCGTAAGAAGTCAGGCGAGCGTGAAATGTGTCGTATAGACGAATTCTCGCACACACCTGGCTGTCTGTAAACTGATGCTTCGCTGAATGTCTTTTCTGTGTTCCTATTTTTCTTGTTTTTGATATATTCTGCCAAAAGATATTTTAGTTCACTGATGTCATTCTTTTTTCCCGTTGCTAGATATTTTCCTAAATTAGAAACAAATTATATCCGGGCAATCCATTCCTTGAAAAAACTGCATGGCCTATTCTCCGTCCAAAGAGGATTTCTGTAATCCTTCTTTTTTGACCATTGTGCTCTAGTCAGTGGATGCACAAATGAGTTGTTAGTAGTCTGTATCTGACAACGGAGAGGATTTTGCAGATACTGACGTCAGCGTTTTGCATGAAAAAATGCTACGAGTTCATAAATGCCATACTGGCTGCCTATTTCAGCGCTATCAATCGGCGTGCGAGAAGATAAATGATGGGAAATGACGTAGACGACCCACGTTTGGTCTCCAACAAGCATTCCATGTGGGGTTTAGCAAGTGAACACCGTGTCTCGAATATTTAGCGTGGTATGACGATGATTGGGAAAAGAAACGTGCACTTTGCATGACTTCTAGTTTTGACGAAAATGGGTGTTTCCCCAGTCGACGATTGATGACAGGAAGTATCTACGTCATAGAGAAACTGGAATTTTCTAGTCGTTCGCTCCTTGTTTATTCTGGAAGTGGACAAGTCGGTTGCAATAACTGGTAAATGCACTTTTGATGGCGTCGTTGAGATGAAGTGCTCTGGTGGAGAGACGCGATAAAGAGATCTTACCTTTATGTCTGCTGAGTTTTGTTGGTATAATTCTTCGTCTGCCTACCTATACCGTGCAGGAGCATACGCTTCAAGCATGGACACTTCTAGATGAATCTAACTTTAAACTCAGCTGATGCAGTAAGTAAGCCTGTGGTAAAGCTGTGATTCTCATTTTCGATCGAAAATCACACTGTGCTCTGTCTCTGTTAATTTGGAATCTATTTTATTTTATTTGCTGATAATTCTTTATCATGAAGCACTTGGTGCCTAAACTCAGGCTATCCCTGAACCTCTCAAATTTCTTGAAAATAATCTCTGCTATGGGCGCTGACGTACAATGAACAGAGAGTTCAGTGAATTAAACTGGGAATAAGTGCATTGCTTTTTTTTTCGCTTCTCTCACCGCACTGCCATTTTTCTAGCTGTTTCCTTGGATGCTTGTGTGGATTACAGAAGTAGAGACTGATTGGAGATTGCTTGAAGTTCTTCGCGTCCTAGAATGCTCTATTATGAAATGGATGGGGAACAAATTTCTCAAATGAAGTGAAGCCCACCACTAGATTCATTTTTCCCGATTCCTTTATCTAATGCAAGATTCAGCCTGTCCTTAAATGTCATTTGCTACTGGCGAACTGTGTATTTGTACCTTTTTCTTGTGCACTATGTGGCTCTGGTATCAGAGTTACCGATTATCTGTTGGAGAACATCGCTAGCTGTCAACAGTATCTATTTCTGATTTGCTATCTTGCTTTTCTGGAACCGCTTTTAAATCAATTCTTCTAAATCAATTAATTCAAAAATTCTCCGTTTAATTTAGCCGCGTGAAGGTTCTCCAATTTTGCTGGAACCTCACATATCCTTGATCTGAATTTCAGGATTTTCTTGAATTTTTATCTCTATTTTAGTGAAGGAATTGATTAGGAATAAACTCAACTTTCTTAGTTCTGGAATAATATAATAATTTTGCCCCTACAGCATCGTTGAACTCATAACAAATCTACTGAGTTACTTTCTGGATCAGCCTATGAAGCAGGTTAACAAGTTAACAGTCAAGGAGTAGAGTCCACTTCGAACCCACCGATTTCTTCCATGCGGCTCCTCATGACGCTCAATTCCGTTTCTATCGAACTTCAAATTGAATAATTAGTTGATTTTGTGCACTCAAAAATTTGCCCTCAAATATATAGGAGCAGAGGAGCGGCAGATGGGATCCCCTTATTCAATCCACTTTTACTGTCTGTCTTATTTTAGAAAATCACTTGTAATAATGTTCTCAAACGATGCCATCGTAGTTTCACACTGAAAAATTTTGGGTTTTTCTCATATTATACTCAGGTTCCCAGAAAGAAAACGTTATAATCAGAACGAAACAACTAGTTTGTGTTTCTATTCCTAGAAATTTTTTTCCTTATTTTTTATCCGTTAATCGGATAGAATTGGCCTTGATGCTATTGGACTGCCGGAAATGGATCAAAAGGGACTTCTTTTCAGAGAGTTATAATCATAGTTAACTCTAGAATTGCTCGGAAATTGCTGTTCAAAAAATTTTCCCATTGTATATTGTGTTGTATGTGCGGGCGTGGTTTAATGCAGTTTTTACAGTTTCCGCTGTTAACACACATTTACGTGCCCACATTGGCTTTGTAGTTCTTTTTTGTCAATTGCAATTATGATGAATTTTGTTCAGCTAACTCGTGTTAGTTAGTCATTTAAAGCTCGACTAGGGGGCCTACAGACCACCTTTGTTGGCATTGCAATTTCGTCCTCTTCCGAACTCAGTATACGTACTTCTGAGTTCGTTAGCTTCCTCTTTCTCTCACATCAAACACTCCTATGAAAATTGAACTAGTGTGAGACGACATCCTCATATCTGTGCACAAACTGATTTAGGAGGTGTCCATGCAATGCATCCGTTTTCGATTTTTAATCAAAGTAATATTATGAAGAGAAATGTGTTGTCTAGTTTCCGTTTTGTTCCTACCACTAAACGGAAGTAAGACAAAGAATACGGCCATTCATGAAGCTCATCATTAATGAGCGAAGGCCATAGAAAACAATAAGAGTGTGAAAAAAGAAAGCACCATTAATTGGCATTGGACTCCTTCTTCTGTCCTATTCCTGCAGTCCTCAGTTCGTGGCGTAGCAAGTGGCGTCCGTCGCAATCTTGGGTAATCGAACCGATGCATCTGTGGGACATATCAGTAGCTTCAAGCCTAAAAAGAATCCGGTGTAAATGAATCCCACGCGAAATTTTGTAATCTAACAAAATGATCAAGTAGTGAGATTTCATCTAACATGGAGGGCTGTCGTCATGAAAGTTCTTCGGTATCCATTGTTCCGTAGGCGTGTGCACTTTACATTGGTGCTCATAGTACTAAGCGTAATCCTGCCATCAACGCAATGAAGTAGCACTCATCTGTTAACATTGCTAAACTCGTTAGTTTCCCGAAGAAAATGGAGAGAGACACGATGGGACGCAACATTTGAATCGTAGCTTGATTCTGATCTGGCGAACTGTAAAATCATCTGTTTGCCTTGTGAATATCCATAACCTGAGCCGTAGCAGGAGAACTAAAGTTCTAATAGAGGAACGATCAGAAGTACTTGCTGAATTGTCTTTATACGACAGCTTCGTTACCTCTGTTAAGAGGCGGTGCGTACAAGGCAAAAATTGTTAAAAATGTGGAAAGCTCCCTAAGATTGACGTGCTAAAAAGACCTAGGATTAACCGATAGGCAGATTGGGTAGAACTGTTCGTATACGCTAGGTTATTTCGCAGTTCAGTAACATGCTTGCTATCTGACGGTTAAGCTGGTTATGTGTGATAGCGAAAGGTAGTATCTTCATGGATCTAAGAAGGCAGTAGCAGCATCTATCATCTTCCTTTCCTCGATCTTCCGTCTGTAAAATTTAACAGTCAAATTTTTGTTTCCGATTTTGGATTTTTATTCGCCTTCATATTCTGATCTCATTTTCCCGGAATTGGACGTTTGTTCAGCTTTGGTTCAGGTCTGATCACAAGATTTGCTTGATCTGATCCTAGTACAACTTCTTCCAGTTCATCGGAAACTGAAATAGGTGCTCCATATCGCGAGCTTGTGTCAGGGACAGTTTGAAGGATGCCATTTCAAGAGGTCAAGTTGCGATGGGAGCAGAGAAATGTCAAGCATGTATAGGGTGGTACGTGGGCTGTTTATCTCAATAGGTAGTAGCAGTGGTTATATCAGCAGCATGTGCCATAGAGTAAGGTGTTTGTTTCGCATGAGACGGATCCGGAATTCGGCTTTGGAAGGTCTATTCGTCTAGTTGCGGCACACTGGAAAGCGGTCCCACTGTACTTGGGGGCGGTGCCATCACTGTACTATTATTGGCTGAAGCTCTGCTGTGATTGACTGTGATTGACTAAAGGCACGTAACACACTAATGAAGGGCTTGAGTTGAAATTACTGTATCATATTACGGTTGTGCTGCATTGAAATGACTTCGGAATACGTGAGTGCCATGGAATCCTGGAAAGGAGATTGAATTTATTCGTGACCATAGCAGAGGTGTAGTCAGCGACAGAAACTTAATGACAGTCCGGGGGACATTTGCTCCGACCTTGCCTAGGGCCATGTACATCAAAGTTTTTGTATTTTTGAATGTAACTTTGCTCCCATACTACACTGAGCCTCTAATCTGCGAATCAAACCCAATCAAATGGCAATTTTAGTGGAGGTAAACCATTTGAGTGACTTTGATTCCCTGTTGAACAGGGCCTGATTAATAGGTAACAAATACGCATTAATTCCACAAGTTGTACTTCAATTTTTTTACGAACAGATTTATACGTAATTTACTTCGTTACCTATTTCACTTTTGTTGCATCTTTACTGTGTAGCTGTCCTGGATATGGTCGGAGCAGATGTCCCCCCGGACTGTCATTAAGTTTCTGTGTAGCCAGCGTGACAGTAAAAGGGCTCCAATATGGAATGGCTAGTTTCAGGAGTATTCTGCAATCAATCTACTTATTGTTCAAGATATTGTCCTTAAATGAAGGCTTTGGATATTTCTTCTGTGAGCCTTAGCTAACCTCAATCTGCCTTTTTTTGTAGAGAAATCGACAGTACTGGACAGTTTATTTAGACACGCATATCATGTCGCTGTGGTTAATTGGCTATTTCATTAGTATTGATCAAAGTAGCCTAGCTAGTCAACAAGCTTTCCCATGAACAACACCTAATTTTCGCCTTCATCAGTGTCATATCGTCTCGTCAGGACCGTCAGAGCAAGTATGTGTGACCGATGGGGGCAGTGGTGATGGTGTGTAGTCGAGGAATACTGCTCCGAGCTGAGCAGTCAATAAATTAAACCATCTGCGCTCGTGAGATTTTCGTTTATTGGAGAGTTTTTGGGGAAAACTGTAGCTGTGCTGTGTGTTTACGTGAAGTGGAGGTCGTTCATGGAGCTACATCAGTGCATCGAATGACAAATCTTTTCGAGAATCTGGTTTTTTCAGCGTTGTTTAGAACACTGTAGAGCTGCGGTCACTGTGGATTTGTTGTGCTTTTTCAAATTTGCTTTTCCACTTGTGAAGGTCAATTATTGTTTGTGCAATAATTTGGTGGTTGTCGCGGGATAATTTGATTGAAATCTTTGTAGAGTATATCGATTCCGAAGTGCTATGCGCTTGTGGCTCTTGTTCCCTGCATGTACTTCTATAAGCTGTGAACGTCTGTGGTACAATAACATGTAGTGTTGGGATGGCATTTTACTGAATTCTATAGCAGGTATCCTGAATTCGCAACTGGGCCTACTGTGTTTGCTTTCTGCAGAGGTTGTTTTGAAAGAGAGGCTTCACCAGAAAGTTGTTTACCCCACTATTAAGCGCAGTATTTGGAGTGCTCTAATTAATGAGCAGTGCAACCCGTCGACATCTTTCTGGATGGCAGCACATTGTGGGGTCTCTATCATGCTTCAGTTTGCCTTCATGTGGGCTTGTAGCTTGAATGGTATGTGCTGTCAGAGCTGCAGGATTCGGTCCAGGGTTTAAGAAACCTAGCGCGGAAATCATTTTGAGTAAAATTTTTGCGAATTGCGAATTCCATGATTTATCCAAAGCAGTGTGCAAAACGTTCGGGGCATTCTTAGAAAAGAAAAGTTTATACGTAAGTCTGGGACGTGCACAGCATCCCTGTCGTAACCTCAGTCAAACATCCTGGAAGACCTTGGATGCTTTCTTCGAGCAGTTGCGATGAGAACTGAGGTTTCTATTTTCTTTGAATGCGAACCATTCTGCATTTTCTTTTTGTTCCTGTTGAATTTTTATCTTCTGAGTCTCACTATGCTATGATCTGATCAGTGAGAAATCGGAGTTACAGTCTTCTTTGATTGGCTTTTTTACATAGAGAAGACCAGGAGAGCCAGACTCTTCTGTTCAGCTACGCAATCAGATTTTATTCAACTTGTGAAAGCTAGCATATATTGGATGAAAAACAGGTGTTTTTTCTGCAAGAGTATGTGAATGAACTAGAAACCTCTTAGGCACGCTGATATACGTCTCAGACAAAACAGACATGGAACCTTGAAAAAAAAATGAAATGGAATTGCAGAGCCTATGGAAGCACTTGAAACTTCTCCCAGTCAGGGCCGAGATTCATGGAACGCTAACCATGCTAACCTACGATGGCGAACGTGATTGGTTATTCGTTCGTGGACAGGTTACGTTGAGAAACACAGGATGCAAAGTTTGGTTTCCTAACCTGGTTTCGCATGGTTTTCTGTTCATGAATCCTAGCCCTGAATGGAGGAAACGTTTTGGTTACAAGTTACAGGCAGCCATAATGTGTCAAAAAGACATTCGTTGAGTCATTTGCCGCGCCCAAAGTCCCCCATTGTCTCTGGATTTTAGCCTATCTCTAATCTCTGTGCCGAATCGTGCAGTGGCTAATCTGTGGCATTTGTAGCGCGAATAAAACAGTGACAATTGCTATCTGTTACTTGTCAATATTTAGGTATTTTTGTCTTTTGGATTTTACCCATTGTGCCAGGTAAATTGCCCAAGGACAGCACGTTTTCATCTGGCTGGGTAACCTTCTATCATCCATCTTTTATTCTACCAAAATTTGGAGGTAGGATTCATTATTGGCTTCTTCATGACAGTTTTGTAAGTTTACGCCCTCTTCTTATCTTCATTGTGTACTTCTTGACGTCAACAAGTGAACTATAATGTCGAAGGCTAGCTTAAGAACATCTCAGAAGAGCTATTTGTGCAATTTCGTACAGATTTTGTCTCTGAGCACATGTCTAGTAATCTAGGGTCAGATTTTAGCAATGGAGCATCTTGTCCGTCAACATTTCCCCTCCACACATATCTTTGAAGACTTCGTTGCTTACGATTCGTTTCCCACGTCGAACAACACTTCTGACTCGTCCAGAAATTTGCTCGAAATCCAGGCTTTTGCTTTTTTTCTAGTTCCAAGCAGTTCTGGATCACAGAATGGAACCAATTTCTGGCTTAATTTCACAGCACTCTTTGCTGCTGCAATCAATGATGCAGGTTTTCGCGCGGATGTTTACCGTGTGCTCGGTTTTTTAATGGATATATCGGCTTAGTATTTCCAGTAATGATAGAGAACATGTGTTGAAGATATCGCTCTCCAAATGAGCTTGTCACATGGAATTGTTTTTTTAAATTGAGGATCTGATCTCTGTAAGTTTACTTGAGCCTGATTTGATTCATTTTTTTTTTGCCTCTTGATCGCCATTGCCGCTGTAAGAGTGTCCTGTTAAACATTTTCTGATTTTGCCGTTAATTTTGAGGTGATATTTTGATTTTTCGAAAACCATGAAACTTTTGGAAACCTTGCAATCCCACTTCTTAAAGGAATCAGTTATGAATACTTAGTCTATAAAATTGATACAGAATTCGTGGTCAGCATCCCAAATAACCTCTGAGTGCGAAATTTGTTTTTTTTAAATCCCGAATCAGTTTTAGGTTCCTGCTAAATGTCAAGGCGAAAAGAGTCATGGACGTTTTTCTCCTGCAATGCGCGGCTTATCAAAGAATAAATCTGTACCCGTAGTTATGCATTCTTTTTGCTGAAATTCTGCATACGGAGGTAATTTGGAATGCTGATCGCGATTTCTTTATCCATTTTGTAGGACAACGCTATCTTTGCTGAATTGCAATAGGGGAGTGTAAGAACTTTTGCTACATAAATGCTGTATGGAACGTCAAGAAGCTTTTTTTCACAATGGAGTTCAGCAGAAACAAAGAACGATTTGAGATCAGCGTCATCGACTTCGTGCTATGATGCATGTTTCGAATTACCACGGACATCTGACATCTTTACTTTGTCAGAGAGTCGAATCGGACTCCTGTATTGTACGCTGTAGTTCAGTAATCCCTGTTTTTGTGACTGCTTCGTCTTGTGCTTTGTTCTTTGAGGAGCTAACATTGCTCACACTAAAACAGGCATGAAATAATCAGGATCACGGCATATTAATTTCTATATCGTCGTTTTTGTAACAAGCTTTTACACGTGTCCGTGAAACGACACATTCTGAGCATAATCACGTTTTTCATTGTTTTGTTCTCTCTACACATGACCATCGCGACATTCTACGCTCAAAAGTTAATCCTTGACTTTTCCTCATTGTTCTTCTCTGCCTTGGCCACTAGTTTTATTTTCGGAGAAATTTTCCCGACAAAATCTCATATTTGTAAGCTCGGGCCGATATTTACCAAACAGCTGGACCTTTGAATGAATATTCCAGCTGTCTTGTTGTTATCTGTTCTTCCGCGTCTTTTCAGGAGTAGAACTTCAATAATACGAGAGCACACTTACATGTACTCTGGATAATTATTAGTAACCGCTTATTTTTGTTCAAATTGGTAACCATGGAGGTGGCTGGGAAATCGATGGGAAGTGAGTTTCTGTGGAGTTCTGTGCTCAACTAGAGTACGGGTTTGTTTGGGTTGGCACATGTCTAGGCTATGTGATTAGAGAAAGTCATGATTATAACTTTCATTAACAATATCAGTGGGGAACTATAGAGGTCGGTGATCATTTTCAATGTAGGGAGATTTCCTAAAGGTAAACTGTGTGGGCGGAGTAAGGGCGGGGACGTTGTGAAAGCGTTGAAATCGTTGGTGATCAGACACTTCTGAAGACGGGAGCTCCACATGTGGAAGAACGCTGTCGAACATGCACAGTTTTCCTTTTTATCCTTCAGTTCAGTTTTTGTGGGTCCAATGCAAAAAAAGAGAACCTGAGGATCATAGCCTGAGGGTTTTATGTCTTGAAATGGTGTAACTGTAGTAATAAATTCAGGCTTGTTATGCGTGAATCTGTCAGCTTTTTTCTGGCCAATGCCATTTCACAACGTGAGCTCTTCGTATTCATTATGGTAGCTTTGTTTTGGGCATGCAGGAAAAGGGAAATATAGTTCTCTCGTGTTTCATGCGATTTCTGGATTCATTTTTGGAGCTAGAATCCTATGGAGGTCTTGGGAATAGGTGTCTGATGTCCGCTAGCACATTCTTGACATCCTAGCTTGATGACGCGTCAAGCACCTGGTAGATGCTTGGTCCGGAAAGTACACGGATCTCTTACAGTTGTTGTAAACACTGTTTTCTGGAGCTCTGATACTACAGAGTACAAAATTATTGCTGAATAGTAAATATGTGTGGCGTTTCAGACCCTCAATAGATTCTTCAAAGAAAACGAGAGATCTTATGATGTTCTTGACGGCAGCGACTCTGTGGCAGCCTTTGAATTGGTATTTTATCGTTCATGTCGTTGTTCTTCGATCTTAAGGGCAACTAGCTGATCAGGAAGTACCATTCTCTCAGACAATAAAGTGTAAGCGTAGTTCTTTCCGGTAATGTAGTCGAGAAAGTCTGTTATGAGTTCCTGTCCCCCTTACTCACACTATTTCTTCCGCTTAGGTGGCTCGCTTGGCCAACTAAGGAGGTGGCTGGATGTGTTCTATTTGTAGATAATCCACTGTGTGGTGCTTCCCATTCTCTGAAATGTAAGTGATGCTTTGGAAGAAATTTCCCCCAGTCGGATCGGTATCGCTCGGTATGGTTTCCATAGGTAATTGAAAGCGGCTTCGAGTCCTTTGGGTTCAAAGAACCTGCAAATAGAATGTTCTTTTTATTTATTTTTTGCTTAAAGCGGCCATGTGTTGTGAAATATGTAGGGTTACTATATTTTATTCATTGAGTTTTGCATCTGTACATTTATGACGATTTGCTATAATAGATATTATGGTGAAATATATTCTGCTGTTCATGAAAAAGAGTAGGAAGCAACGATAGAAAATTTCATGTAATTCAACAAAAATGCGGCTGTTTCTTCTTGTTGTTGATGCACAGTGGGTTCGCATTTATTTCATCCGAAAATCCACACACATAGGGGAGCATATGGCATAGCGTTTTAGGTTCATTTACTTAGCTGCATACTGCTTTCAAATGACTTTTTTCAAAATGTAGACTTGGTTTTGGAACTTAGCACTTTGAAGAGGTCAGGATAATCCGGCTGCAATGAAAATTCGAGTAAATCAACCCTTTTGAAATTTCCTAGAGTTCTTGTGTTATTCCTATGTATTTACGGTTGAGAATAGAGTATGGATAACTGATTCATCTAGTTAATTAATTACTGCATTATGCGTAGACTGGAATAAGCGCTTCATTACTTCTACTGCACTTTTCTCAGAAGTGCTACGATGAGTTTTATCCGCTTTCCTCTTCACATGCTTCACCCGTGGTTGGTTCGTCCTCAAATTCATGTCGACGTCAAGGATAAACGGAGCGTTTTTGACTTCCCAATTCTTGATTTTTTGTTCTGAAGTCACGAATCTCCTGAATTGAAGTGATTTTTTCGACCAATTTTTTTTCTTGAAATGAAGGAACCAATTTTACTGGTTTCTTTCTGCTACGAAAGAAGGGTAAATCTGACAGAGCTGCTCAAGCGTCAGTGTTCTGTTTCTGCATCCTTCCTATCAACGATTTCTTAAATTAGAGTAAGTTCCTTAGTTCCAGCAAATCTTACGCCTAGCAATCCTAGGTCCCAACTTTGTTACGCCCAGCAATTCTAGGTCCCAACTATTTTCATAGTAGATTTTTTCGCCTTTTTCTCTTGTCCTCATCTTTGTTCTTCGCTTATTGTTAGTAGCTTATTTTCGAAACCCTCCCATTTGTTGTAGCTACTCCTCTGAATGGTTCAGAGTGACATTTTTCTTCGGTGTTATACTTTCCTTATTTTTTGGGTGCGGTAAATCTACATGAAAGAAAAGCATGGAATTCCGTGTGAGTTGCAACCATACATTGCACGACCGATTCCTGGTCACGTCTTTTTGGGATGATGGTTGTGTGAAGTGAGCAGAGAACGCGCGAACTTTCACATTTCATGTGTTGAGAGTGAAAATTTTCTGACGAGATTCGACGTGATGTGAAGGACATCTGCAATAAAGCGATGTTTTTTCTCATCGCTTTTCAAGCACTTCCATAAATGAGATAATTATGTGGCTAAAATTGGCACGTGACTTGACGTGGTTTATTTCTGCTTCTCCACCATCCTGAAAAACGACAGTAGAGCGTGAATATCTGTGAATCATTGTTTCTGGTTGGAATTACTTTCCTGAAAGATGTTATAAGTGATAATATCGATTGATATCCAGTACTCTTCATCGCGATGCTTCCCATGATCTTTTTGTGGTGTTGCAATGTACTTTTATCAGTGGCCTTTTTCATGTTTGTTGCGATGGCCGACGTGCTTCCTAAGGGCTGTTGCAGGTGCCAGAAAAGTCCTTTTCTGGATTTTCACGCACTTCTCTCATCCACTATTCGCCAGGGATCGTTGCTGGGCCCAGAATTTATTAATAATACCGCAGGCTTTGCATTTTATTACCATTTTTCGGTGTGAACGTGAGAAAACTGAGAAAGATGTCAGATGTAAGGTGATTAAAATTCAACGTATGCCTAGGAACACGATGTTGCCCCGTGCATAGCATCACAAACCATACCCTAAAAATACTTACTGGGCCGTACAAATTTGTTCATTTGCTGAAGAATTTGGCGCTCAATCACCATACATTTCGCATATTTAATTAGGGGATGAGGATTTTCCTACGGGTATTACGAGGACTCTGCTCTCTAAAAATAGTCCCATGTCGTTCGCAAAAAATTGAATTGATCAGCATCTTCTCGAGCAGCTCTGTCAGATTTTGGAATTTCTGTTTTTATTTTCTCAGAAGTAAAAGTATCCGAATGTACTACATATTACTAAGAAAGAGTCAGGCATTTGAATCATGAGTCGAGAAATCCCTTCTCTGAGGTTTGATACTAATTTTATTGTTGTGGATTCTAAATATGCTGTACATGTTATGTATCTTGCAACTTTCCACTTCCTTTTTCATTGAGAGCATTTCTGACTTAGCAGGATGACCTTAGCATCATGATGCATGTCTCCAATCCTTGATTTTTCGAAGTTATTAGGAAATTGAGACGTTTTGTTATAATTTGCATGGAGTTTTTAACCGTCGAGACTCTCTTAGAGGTATAGTTCATTTGGTTTGTGTCTGCTGCTTTTTTTTCTGAAAATCCGGCAGTTTCTTCGGGATTTTTTTTAAATACTGCAGACCGCTGCTCTTCATTGCCTCAACATCCTCTATTTTTGGTCTTGTACTTAAAAACACTTGTGTTTTTCTGGGCGCAAGCTAAATATAAAGGCAATATCGGTTCCGTATTCGAAACAAAAACTCCATGGAACAGTGAATTATTGCGGACTTGAAGTTTCATTAAATTTTGCAAATAAACTGCCGCTCTATGCATTTAAGGCTATGCAAACTAATATATGTATGTGAGCATCTGATGGACTGCATTGCCACTAATGGTGAAGTGCGATTTCGAGGAAAGAGGGGAGGGGGAGGAAATAGTAGAGGCAGGAGCCAGGGAACTACCTTTAGTTATTTATTCGACCGGCGAAATTAAATTGTAGCTTTGTCGGGGCGAAAGTCACATAGCATAATGTTGTTGATTGTTTGAAAATCAGGCATTGTTGAATAGCTAACTGTAATTTCAATAACCAAAACTTTTTATGTTTATAACTAGGGTATATACTTGTCATAAGGTTATATTAGATGGAAATGTTATGGCTAGTCGTGGTAAATTTCTCGCGCCCCTCAAATAGCGAACTCAATTCCTTTTCCCTCTTTTTTTCCGGATGATGCTCCTATCCTATGCTTCACATGTTTCATCTGGTGGATTTGCCTCTTCGCACTTGTTGTTTTCTGGTCCCCTATTGAACTTCCTCCTTTTCTCATAGGATCCCAGTATACTCCTAGGATTTGAGCTTATTCATTTCTCAGTCTCATTTTATTTTTATTTCTAGGTATTCAAGCAGAAGCAGATGGATTTGATGGCACATTTCGAACGTGCTCAACAAGCACTGAATATGCAACACCTCCAGCAGTACTATCAAACGCTTCAACAACATGCTCAACAACAGGCAGCCAATAGTGCTGCTCAAGCGGGTCCTGAACGGATGGATGAAGGATTGTGCGATGCTGCTGGTGAGTTTAGGCTGGAACTTCTCAATATCATAGAGAATTATTTTGAGTTCAAGTTGCTCCACTGGCTCTGGCGTCCTCAATGGGCAGTTTGCTCGGGTCGAGTCAATCTCCGACGACTTCACGAGAAGCCCCAGCGCCTCAACGAGCGCGGAGGTTCGTGTTTAATCTGCATATCTGTTTGTAAACTGGTATGGGAGTGATAATTTACGGAAAAGTTTCAGCGAACACCGTAATGCATCCACAAACTCGACGTCCCAGACTATCTCTCAGCACACCAAGGATCGTCTGAAGAACATGATTGCTCAGCGTAACAGGGAAGGCAGTCAGACAAATCTAGCCGGTACTCCACCTCAACAGCATGCTCCAATGAGCCCACAGGTGTGGTTTCGCGTTTATCAGTATGACATACTGTTTGTTTTTCTGAATGCGTCGCTGCGGAAGAATTTCCTCTGAGAAGGAAGCCTAACAGCTAAAATTCTGGCCAGCTGGGGTTCAGCTCTAGGGAACGGGCAGATTTTTATCGTTTGCACTTCTCCAGCAAATCTTTTATCATCCCCATCTAGTCCTCTATTGTCGTCTAATGAAGAGGGCTCATCCTCAAGCAAATCAATTTCAAAGCTCACGCTAATTCCCTTGCGAACTTTTATAATTGAGACCATCTTCATCCATCTTTGTAGGGACAATTTCCCAACATTTTTTTCGCAGAAGCGTAAATTTTTTCCTGAAATTCATGATTTCTACTACATACGGTAGTGGAGCTAAGCTTTGTTTTCTCAGTTCGTTAGGACATACTTTTATCACCTATGAATGGCCGTCAGAAGCAAAGAAACGATGCCTCACACAAATCTTGTTTGTACCAGTATTTTTCTAGAGGAACTTCTTCGGGACTTGGAATTCGTGGTCCACGTTTTGATTTTGGAAGAATACAGTACATATGTAGTTACCCGGAAACGTGAATAAAGCTATGTGAATACAACATTTCTGCTTTGAAATGAGCTATTGCAATGAATTTAAGCCTCATGAAATGACCCTCTCCACTCTTCGTATTGCACTTTTGCCCAGCCAGTCATTTGTACGCTACCTATGGGTACTTACCCCTGATCTCATGAATTCTCGCCACTAAGGCATGGATGATGTTACTCGCAGAAAAAATAATCGTGGTTTCGAACGAGTTTTTCTGCGTTCTTTTTAAGACTATGGAGAATTCTTTTAGGTTAATGTATCGTCCCCACACTTTGAACCATATCGAGTGCCAGCGTCACTGCACACAGCTCAAGCAGTCAGCTCACAGCCATCTGCCGAATATCAGCTCCGGAAAGTGAACAGTGAGCCGAACCTGAAGATGCGAATCCGAGCGAAATTACTCAGCAAAGGCTCGAGTCCCGTACAGAATCAGAGCACCTTCAACTTCACTCATCCACAGCTAAAACGGTGCGTTCATGTCGTTTTTCTGTTTTCGCGTAGCGGTGAGAGTTACGATTTCAGGAGCGACAGTGAGACGTCTGGAAATGGTGCTGCAGCTGGAAATCTGGCGATGGATGCGTTGTTGACAAACGCAGCTGCCACCGCTTTTCCTCCTCATCTGATCATGCCCTCGCCAAGTTTGCCGAATCTTGCCGCTCCCAATCTTGCACAAGCTCCACAACTACCTATTGGTAAAACACCATCTGTTACTTTTCAACTACCCAGCACAAACTTCTGTCTTTTTCAGATCTGGCTTCGTTAATGGCAGCCGCTCAACTCACCCCATTTTTGAGCCTCCCAAGCCTTTTCAAAACTCAAATAGGCCTTGGAGGAGGATTGTTAGAGGAGGATGTTGCTGATCGCGCCAAGCTTGCCCCTGGTGTAGCTGCTCTAGGAACGCTTTCACAACAGCTGCCTGTCTTTGGGAATCCCTCACTGCTCAAACAACAACTCAGGGAACTTGTTCTTAGGAGGAAAAGTCTAGTGCGGTGAGTTCACGTCGACTTTCACCCTACGCAATTTTTCTCAAATAATCATTTAAGCTTATTATTTTTGGACTATTTTGTGGTGACTTCAGTGAGGAGCCAGAAGACGACGATTCACTTTGTGCGCAGCCGGTCCTCTCTCCCGGACAGATGCCAACATCTCTGGGATTGGGTGACATGTCCGGCGGAAAAGCGACTGGTCTTGCCTACGACTCGAGCATGGCCCGACACGAGTGTGTATGTGGCGAAAGCAGCTCACATGTCGAACATGGTGGAAGGGTGCAGAGCATCTGGGCACGACTGCTCGAGCGGGGACTCGTACAGAAGTGAGCGACTTGGGATGCTTCAGGTTCTGTGTCTGAGCTACTTCTGTATGGTTTAGATGCGAAAGAATCGCAGCAAAGAAAGCCTCTCTTGAGCAGCTCCGTATGGTTCACTCACCAACTTATGTAACATTTTTCGCTGTATCACCGACAGCATGCCTTAAAATGGAGGCTTCACAGTTGCCGTTGAAGAGCTTCGTTCAGGTAAGTTTGCGAGGCGATACGATATATGGCAGAATTCTATGGATATAGCTTGTTTTAGTTACCCTGTGGTGGGATTGGCATCGACTCGGACACCTATTTCAACGATGCGACCACCCAGACTGCTGCACGAGTGGCCGCTGGATCACTGATTGAGTTGGCTTCACAAGTGAGTTCAGGCTTTTCAGATGCGCTCTGCTGTGCACGTCCTTCATTTCATTTGATTCTTCTAAACGTTTTTTTAAACTTTTCTGTACTGTTATTATGTATCGTTTGACTCTTAATGCTATCCCAAGGATTACGGCAAATCCTCCAGATTGAACGTTAAGGTGGCTGAGAACCGATTGCGAAACGGCTTTGCTTGCATCCGACCGCCTGGACACCATTCCGAGAAAGACCAGGTGAGCTTATTTTCTTCTGTCAAGTCACCGTCAACATTTCTTGTTTTCTCATAGGCTATGGGATTCTGCTTCTTCAACAATGTAGCCATCACAGCACGCTACCTCCAGAACAAATACCCACAACAATGTGCGCGAATCGCGATTATAGACTGGGTAGGTGACCGAGTACAGTAGATTTTTCGTGGAAACAACTGATTGAAATCCTTCTGTATTCAAGGATGTTCATCATGGTAACGGTACGCAATTATGTTTCGAGGAAGATCCCAGCGTTCTGTACTTGTCGCTACATCGTCATGATAACGGGAACTTCTTCCCGGGAACTGGTGCAGTTACGGAAGTTGGCCGAGGAGCTGGAAAGGTGAGTACTGGTTGCCTCTCTGTTGTTTATAGCGCTCCTTGAAGCAGTACCAGTGAGAAATCCTATGGATTGGTGGAGAATTCTGGAGTTACAGGGCTTCTCCGTGAACGTACCGTTCTCCGGTGGTGTAATGAGGGATGCTGATTACTTAGCTGCTTGGAGGGTAATCGTACAACCGGTTCTGGAACAATTCCAACCTACATTCATTCTTGTATCAGCCGGATTTGACGCATGTTGTGGGCATCCAAATGCTCTTGGCGGGTTCGTGGATTTTTTTTCGTCCGGAAATTTGCTCCATTGCATTGCTGTTCATTTTATTTTTTTTTTTCAGGTATAAAATTTCGGCAGAAATGTTCGGCTTTATGACACGTCAGCTGATGAGTTTCGCTGGCGGACGGGTTGTTTTGGCTTTGGAGGGAGGCTATGATCTAGCTAGTATCTCGGACGCTGCAGAGCAGTGTGTAAAGGTGTGTTTGGATTTGTTCCTAGGATATTCCCAGTGGCTATTTCTTTTCCCATTCAACTGGAGTAATTTCTTTTTGTGGTGGTGAAGTTCTTCAAGAATATTCTTGTGCTGGGAAAATAACCCCGTTTGGGGAGGGAGAGGCTGGAAAAACTCAGAATAGGTGTTGAGTTAGCGCTCTTACCACTCTATTTTTAGTAAACACTGAAGCATATGAAGAAATATCTAAAACGTTCACATGTCATGGTGTCATAGTTCAAGAACGCTTTTTTTCGCAGCACATTCGCACTGATAAAACTCGTGATACGTGTTCCCTCGTACGTATGGTTTCATTATTTTGGGAAAACACTCTTTCAGGTCCTTTGTGGAGATGACGACAAAGCGGGTGTTCTGAAGAACGAAGCACTCGAGGGTATACCGTGTCTGAGTGCCCAAGAAACTATTCAAAAAGTATGTGTACTACCTATTTCATGGAATGTTTCTGGTTTCTTCCATCGTTTTATTTTGCATGTTTAGGTAATTGCAATACATAAGGGATATTGGCCGACCTTGACGGCTGAACAAGGACTCTCCATAAGTGAACTTCACTGGCAAACTGTTGGTAGACAATTTCAAAACCTCACCATGGGCACTGTATCATAATGTCGAGAGCATTTGTGCAGGTGCACATGCACATGATTCTATAAGTGAAAACTGGTAGTTTTACTATGCTGCGTAGGTGAAATTGTCTTAGTTACTATAGTATAGTAAAGCTGAAATCTCCGCTTATCTAGACTTGAAGTTGATTTGATGTTGATTGACTTAAAAGCAGATCTCGCTACCTCCCTCTCGCTCTTCTCTCGCGAAACATGTAGAGGTATCTGAGAAGGATCGTGCGAATCACAGCATTTCCAGGATTATGTGCTCATTTCTATGGATAAAAAAGTTACAAAGTAGTGGGCGAAAAAGCGATTCCCTTCGTGAAAGTGCATTTGTGGAGACGCAGCCTGTGAGGCTGTCCGTCAGTTCAAGCATGGTCCCCGGATCTCTCATATCTGTCATGACCTGTCTTGGGATAAGTATGCTTCAATAAAATTTGGATGCTGAAGCATCACAAATTTGTGCTGAACCAGCGGTGAGATCCAGGTCATCCTAACAGAACTGCCGATGAGGTGCACGATCCTCTCAAAATGGTGTGTCGTTTCCTCGTATGATTCCTGATCCAGTAAGATCGTTATTTATGTCTCGTCACATGTTAGGATAGATTCATGAATTCGCATCCATGGGATTGGATTGGTCTAGTCTTGCGTTCCAATTTTCCTTTCAACATTTTCTTTTCTCAGAAATATGAAGATTGTTATAATGTAGGTGTAATTACTTCGATGTTCAACATGTGTACATCGGCTTCGTTGCGACATTATCAAAAATTCTAAATTAAAACTGATGAGATCATAAAGGATGTGATGGTCAGAGTTCTGGATTTGTTCGAAAGACTATTGGTGCAATTGCGGAGTTCTGGGCGTTTCGTCGTGAACGTCTCAATTCTATGCATATTAGATATCATATCGTTTGTAAGCTGATCCCGGTATAGCACACTTAGCCACATCCCACCCAAATAAACATATTTCATAGACAGTTCCTTATTCTTCTACAGTTTCTGCTCTTTCTTCCCTTTCCCTCTTTCCAATAGCATTGGGAGGCGTATTTTTCTTCTCCTGTATTAAGCATTTCGGCCTGTTTTCTTTTTCGTTTTCCCATACTGTCGGATACTATCGAAATGTGATTAAGATGTGATCGGCGTATTGAGCCGTTTCTCGGTTTGTCTTCGTCTATATCATGAATTTCTGTTTGCAAGATGTTGTTGTATATAGTTTTCGAGTGTAGAGTGCTGTAATTGTTTCGACATTTCGAGTATCGATAAAATGATTCAACGTGCTTTCCGATTCTTCTCCTATCCAAGTCCAGGCTAGACGCGAACGAGTTTGAAGGGAATGCATAACACACATGTCACGAATCTGATGACCACAAAATCAATATTCTAAAGATTCCATGGATTTTATCCTTCTGTTCACATTCGGTAGTATTCTCGAACTTTTTTCGAAAAAAAGCTTGAGCAGTTCGACTGCAACCGAAGCGACTCCATTCAGGATGCCCTTATCCTTGTAAAGCTGATGAAGATCGCGGTGGACGTATTAAGTAGTGAACCTCGAGCACTACGGGACTGGTCCTTGAACCTTGGATTTCCACCGGACTCGAACCAGCGACCGCTCGAATGTTGGTCAGGCGCTCTACCGCTTGAGCCATCGGGACATGCTATCGTCTGAGAAACTGTTCGAGATTTGCCAGAGTTCTCCTTTGGAAGATGCAAAAACTCCTGCAATAGCGGTTCTCGAACTTGCGACCTACAGATCCATAGGCGACGGCTCTTCCACTGGACCACCCAAAAGACAATTCTATGGATGCCTCACCAGAAAACGAGAGAAAAACCGAGGAACCATACTTCGTCCAACTGACACTGAATTTCACTCATAATGTAATCTATCCCCGTGGAATGACTTGATTACCATGGATAAAAAAAATTATGGATTTTAGTTTCCATTAGAAATTGGATGTCCTCTTACGTTTTCCGAAGAAAAAATCGGTGAGGACATACTTGCTAGGGTTTTTCAATACGCTGAACACGAATATATTAGCCGTCTTGGAGGATCATTGAGGAAATGTCTTATAAGGTTGTCCAATGCGCTGAATACGAATATGAGAAGCATTGTGAGCAACGGCTTCGATTTATCGATTCAACTGATTTTCTTCGTTGTTGCGCAGAACCGGATAAAAACGCGTTTGCTAGGATTTTGAAACACGCTGATGCAAAGCTGGGGG
>JARK01001457.1:341019-377545 GCA_000688135.1 Ancylostoma ceylanicum | reverse complement strand
GGGGGGGGGGGGGGGAAGGGGAGGGGGAATAACAAAACAGCCGAGCAGAGCCAGATATGTCGTCTAGTAAAGAAATAGCATAGAGATAATTTTTATTAAGTAAAGCATTTAGTGTCCTGACAAGATGACATGATTTCCGATATTTCTTCTTCTCAATATGGAGAATTCACAACTAAACGCGTGGCCTTTTCAGCTTAAGCTGATGAGGATTTGGGTGGTCGCACCTTTGCCCATTCTTGCACTTTTGCTGAAAGAAAAGTTGTGCAAATGCATTAATAGCCAAGCAGAGTGCAAAGAACGTACCTGATCCGAAAATGATAAAGACGACTCCTGCGATCAAGTTGAAACCACTGCAGGCCATAAACGAAACTACCCATTTATTATTATTAAAGCCCTAAATGTGCATTTTAACCTGTACACTCCACGCACACATATACAGTCGGCAAAGGTAGGATGGAAGTTACCATTTTGGCGATTATACCCAGCATCATTGGACCGCTAATATTCCCTAACATTCCAAACATCATGGAGATTGAGGTGATCGTTCCAGAAAATGCGGGAGCTATACAAAGAACACAAGTGAAAAACCCGCAAATGCCGGCTGAGAAAAACGTGCCTGAAATTGAGATGTACCACTTAGTCACGAACCGAGTAACATTTCCTGAAAAACGACAAGCACATACCGTATAGGCCAAGCAACGGGAGGGCGATGTACGGATTCTCGCAGCTTGGGAGCGTCGCGAGGGCGATCATCATGGCCGCAGAACCAAATGATCCTGACAGAAATTGTTAGCTTCTACATCTCACGCGATTGAAGAAATATTTGCTCACCAATACACTGGAAAATCTTGGCACATTTTGTGTGACTGACTACCCCATTTCTTTTGAGGTGATCCGCGAGAATTCCGAGGATATTTTTCGAGATTAACTGCGCGATGAATGGTATCATTGTATACAAGCCATTCTAAAAGTTGAACGATTTCCAGGAAAAAAATAATCGGAGCCGCTGAAGACTGGACTGGGCTAGTCCTCAACTCACTTCACTGAGTGGCAGCATTAACTCTTCCTTGAGAAACGTTGGTAAGAAAGCTTGTAATAAAGATGCCTGTAGATTGTAGGTGTACTGACAAAGCACCGCAGCGATCAGAGGCCTTGAGGTGAGCATATGCCGCCACGGAACTGGTAGTTTTGCCTATAAATAGCCATAACTGTATCGTCACTTTTGAAACCCAGCAAGTTCTGGCTCACCTTGGTCTTTCCGTGGTGAATGTGTTCCGCAAGGTATGCTTTTTCCTCCTCGGATACGAATCTATTCTCGCTAGGGGAATTCGATGCAAATACCACCCATAATACTAACCAGAGACAGCCGACTGCACCAAATATATAAAATATTATCGGCCATCCAGGACTTAATGTACAGAGGTATGACGAGATCAATGACGTAAATCCTGCCGCCAACTAAAAACATAACTTGAAATAATCGTAGAACCACAGAACTAGCGTCAACCAACATCACAGAACCACCACATGTTGTGATGAAATATGATGATTTCTAGGGTAAATACCTGGTTCCCGGAAGTGTACATCGCTGCCACCGTTGACTTTTCCGCTGGAGTGAACCATTTGCCAACAATACTTGCAAGACAGGGGAAAACAAAACCCTGGAAAACGCAAAATTCCTCGGGAGTAAATCGTTCCCGATGTGAAACTAATGCTGCTCACCTCTCCGACCCCCATTATCAGTCGGGAAACAAAGTAGGCGTAATAGGACCATTGAGCTAGTACGGGACTCAACAATGTTACAATAATGTAATCCAAAGTAACAACTGAAATATGAATTTAGAGAATATGGTGGCTTATTTGGGAGTTCCTATATACATGAAACCTACCTATAAGTATTGTTTTGGGACCATATCTATCCGCCATTACGCCAGCGAATGCAATGGTCGCCAATCCACCATAGAATGTGGCCGAGAAAAGAAGGGACAGCATAGCTGGACTCCATAACAAATCACCCTGAATCAGAATTGTGTCATCTTCTATTCAGTGAAGTGCTTCCTTTTGGTTCTTTGGCGACGTAGCTCCTACCGGTGGGCTACGCTTTTTCCCGGTTTGGTACAATTTGATTGTTCCATAGGTCTCATTCCCACAGGCTTCTTCAAATAATGGTCCAATAAAACTTATGTTCCACCAGAATCATGATAGAGTATTTAACAAAAACTCATAGGCCGGAAAAAAAGCAAAGCTCAGAAGATTGTAAAGACATGCGCAGACATGGTCGTCAGGGGGTTGTAGAAGAACATTAATAGAAGTTACTCGTAAGCCCTGCCGACAAGAAACGGATAATATCATGGACAAAGTTGCAAATAACTCTGGCACAATATGATCTTTCCCACATTCAAACAAATGATGAAGAACTCCCGTTTTGAGTTCAAGGAAAACTACTGGTACATGACTGTTCGCAACACAATGAGTCGTTAATAATGTCGTTTTGAAACCAAGTGAACTAAACGATCCAGTGACGTAAAATTGGCGGATTTTGAGGGTTAGTCACTAAAATCATTGAAATCTTCGTGCATTTTGGGATTTTCCGCAAAATGTTCAGGATATTCCACTTCCACTTAAATTAGAATTTGTTCCAAAATCTTTGAGCGTTCCAATCCTGGGGTAAGTCAAGTTTTCGGACACTGTCAGCTATGTAAAGACGTAGCGGACCAAAGGACCCCTCTTTTAAAAGTACGTGCTAAATTCAAGGTGGTTTTGGATAAGAAACTTCCAGGAAATTTTACTTATTACATGTAAACATTAGAAGTGCTATATTAGAGTCAACAATTCAAGCAAATTCATCCGAATAAATAGCAGGCCCCCAGAAGAAGTTGCAGAAACAAAAGGCTGCACGGTGTCACCTAAATGTGGACCACCCTGTAGCCGTCTGCAGACCAGCATGACACCATGAAAGAAAAGGAGGACCCCCCCCCCCCTCCCCACAGCGCCACATCGCCAATGGTTACTTTTTTGCATCAACAAGACAGAAGAAAGGATGACATTAATAACAAAAACAGAAAACGAACTAACCGTATATCCAGCGTGTATAGCCATATCCTGGTCCGTATTCACGGGCTCACATTTTGGAGGTCTCGTAGGCTTGACAGTCTCATTTGATAACGAAGTTTCGGATAAGAAAGCGGTCGAATTCACCATACAAACTACTGCCATACTCAGATTCAATCTCATAGATACGGTAGCGTAGAGCCCTAGAACATGAGTTATCCAGAAATGAACAAGGAATTTGAAAGTGAATCAAACAAACCTGTGGTTAGCAGAAAGCAAATCCATACTCGCATAGATCTGGGCGAAAACAATGGGAAATGTGGAGCTCTCGCAGTTTTCACGTCATCTGAGCTATCCATGCTAAGAATTCCTGGAAAACAAAAGTCACAAGTTAAAAAATGGTATATTCTTCATATATTTTTCATCATGACTTTGAAAACAAGATGTGGCCACATGTACTACTTTCTGCCACTGTAGACATGAAAAGAAGATAAATAGGTACGATACGTACGATTGACGCTACGTGAAATCATGAACAAAAAAGAAATGATGAGTTTTTGACAGAACATGATTTTCATGAGAAAACGTAACCGCCGTTGTCAAAGGTGAAATATTTTAGTGACAGACGCACAAATAAAAAGAAAAAAGTCACCACAGAGATAAGAACAACTACTCATTGTTGTTTGATCCATTCAATTCTACTCTCATATTTGTTGTTTTATATCAATTTCTTGGATTACTGTGTAAGTGTATGTAGTAGTTATAGCGGTGAAAAAATTTCTAATGTTCAAAGCAAGGCAATAAGGAGGCACGCTGAGATTTTAGAGAAAAAAATCAAAAAGAAGAATCACATAGCACTGCATTCCCATATACTATACCGCTCAATAACAACTTATAAAATCCGAAAAGTACACAACAGACCTCGTTATTAACGGAATCAGTTCGGAATACACCAGGATGATACGCTTAAACCCGCCCATTCCAGAGAAAATTTGAATAAGCGCATTTTATACGCGAGGGTCTCGCGACATACGTGTGTTGCAGTCTTTTTCAAACAGGACAATAGTTGAGTATTTGTGGATAATGTCTATTTCTCTAACCACCCTCTCAAAATGCTGCACTCTCCTTTGCCGTTTTTCTCTTTTGCTTCTCTCAAACTATCTTCCCGAGTAGAATAGACCATAAGCAACAATTATAAATCATGAAATCATAATAAAAGCGGTAATCTTACCATTAGCGGTGCTCTCATCGCTCTTCTCGAGCATTTCCTTCGACTCGTCATTTTCTTCTAAACAGCTAACGATATATTTTCCCTCTGATACTGGAGAATGAGATCCTGACTGACTAGAATTTGAGCTGTGGACCATTGAGCATCACCCTGAACTTGAATGAACCATAAGAGTAGTGATAGCGAATTAGGTTTCCATAGAAACCGTTCAAAAAAAAAAAAAACAGGAAGAGATAATAATTGCAGAGTGCGAGCTGAGACAGGATGTTGAATGGAAAGAAAACAGAAAACTAGAAAGACGACTAATATACAGCCATATAACATATATTACTGCATAAGGTTAAGTCAAATTAAGGCTCCTTTTCCGCGAAACTCCTAGTATAGAGATTCATGCTACGCAGTACACTTCGGTGCGGCGCGGCTAGTCTTCTGCAGAGAGCGAGAGGAAAGTAATGTAAATGGACCACCTAGAATGGCAAATTTCACTATGAATTCCTTTACCATTCCCATTCTACGCACGGAGCAAACAAAAATCCTGGGTTTCTGCGATAGGTGGAGCTTCATAAATTTGTTAGCTACATATTTGCCGTAGCTTATTTGTCCATAATGCGATGGCGGATGATGTGTGTATATACCAGTTAAACTCAGTACATTGTCATGACAACGAAAATCTGCACTTTTTACGATTATCGGACAATAACCACCCGCGCGCGTAAGGCCGTGGCACGATGGTCCACGGAAGACTCTACTGGTTCCATTCTTTTAGGAAAGGACTGTTCTTTGTTGATCTAAGGTAGCTGATAAAGCTTCTGAGTGGCTATAGGCGTCTTGCAAATCACTTCTGATTCTGAATTTCCAGGTTCAAAAAAGCAAAACGCCCTGACGCTACGCGTGCGGGTGGTAGGTGTGCGTAGACGTGACAGCCGGCGGGTGACAACAGCCAAGGTTGGCCACCCGCAGCAAAAGAAAACCTACTGGTGCGAAAATTTGATCTACAAAAAGAGGACGCTTTCACTGCCACACAAAATGTTGAATACAAAACAAAACTGATGCAAATAATAGCTAAATTGATACTTCAAGCAGCATGACACAGACGCCATTCACACAGTTCACACACAATTTTTGCCTCTTAGGATGTCCAGATTACTAGAACGAAACCTAGGGTAGCTCGTTATAGCCATCCATGTTTCAGCTCAAAGAGATAAAAAGCAGTGCACTACGTGGAAAGTTTTAAGGACGTTGTCCAGTGCAAAAACTACTGGAGACAGTCGCAAATAAACATAGAGCAGCGTAAAAACAGCTGTCGGTCCCGTCTGCCGATAAAAAATCCGTGGAAATGTCTGTTAGTTGAACTTTGAAGTGTTAGTATCTTACTTATGACCATGCATGAACAAATGTATGTAGAAGTTATTTGAAAGCAAAGCTAAAATAATAAAAAAAAACAACATGCTCACAATTGCCTCTAATTAAAGTGCAATATAGATGATGAGAAGTAAAACAAGGAAAATGTGAATAAATGTTCAGCAAGAAGCTAGTGAAACGAAAGATCACAGCGCTGAAAAAGTGCACGAAAAAATGTGCGCTGCAAGCAACAAACCGAAGCGGAGCAATGAGCAAGGATTGCTGGGAAGCCACGGAACCGATCGATGATAGCTAAGTCCGCCGGCAAGCTGTGCGACAGAATCAGTCCCTCCTGACAAGGTCAAGTACGGCCAGTAAAGCTTCTTTGGTACCCTTTGTTCATCATCATCACTAACGATAGCTGTGGAAATAGGAGAAAGGAAATCAACGGTTGTAGGATTGTTTACGGGACTGTCTATTCGATAGTATCCAGTTACAAGTGTGCGAAATAACGCATGACTCGTAACTAAAGTTGCGAAATACGAAAACGCCGATAGAGTTTTGTTGGAGGTCGCGCATGCCCTGGGGCAAGCATGTGGCAGTGGAGCACGGCAGCATCCCATCCTCTGTGCGGAACTGCTCAATTTTCTTCCCTCTTAAACACCATTGCGTTCCTACAAATCAACAAATTGCTTAACGCGGAATTGTATCCATCTAAGTTTCGGCCGTTTCAGTCACAGTAGCTCGTAGGTATAGTCTGTTAACTCAAAGAGTACCAATGGGAGAACTTTGTCTGCATTTACGACCACAGCACGGTGTCTGCTGAATGATCACTGGATCCATCGCTGGGAGGATCCCGCAGGATGCGTCTGGAAGGAGGCAGCAGGAATACATCTAAATGAAAGGAATCACACCAGATACATATTGAAACTAATAGAAGGAGGTAGACCCAGCCGATCGGCCAGCCGATACCACTGAGGTCGTAAATGCAGACAATGTTCATCCATCGGCAATGTCTGTGCTACAGTGAACTCCAAACGGCCGTAGACAAGGGGTGGGACCGCGGCGCGGCGCTCTTGGGCAGAGACACAGGGACTCGGCATGCTGGCTCTAGTTGTGTGCTGCGACGTGGTACTCGAGTTCTCTGCTGCTGGCAGAGGCAGACAACCAGAGCCAGCATGTAGAGCCCTAGTGTCTCTGCCCAAGAACGCCGCGTCGCGGTCTCGCCCCTTGTCTACGGCCGTTTGGAGTTGAATGTAACAGACTATACACGGTTTAAGGCAGATTTTTCTGCTGTGTGCATTTGGAGGAACCATTTTAATATCTCTCAGAACTGAAGCCCTTCTAGCTTTCGTTGATTCACGATAAAAGCTGTAAAACTGTGGTAAAATACTTCTGTATTAGAGGAGGTAGAGCATTAACATATCTAACACGCAGATTTGTTTGGGACGCGTATCATTCTGCCTACTTAACTGTGGTTATCTTTTCTCGTGAAACACAGCTTTCAATGATAGTTTTTTTTTCAATTTTTGCGTGGAAGGTATGTACGGAGGCTCAGTTCAGTCGATAGACCTGTACAATCTGATCTGGAATCTTCGCTGGATATTAAGTAGCCGACAATACAGCGATAGAGTTAGGTCGAAACGTTTTTTTTTGGGAAGAGAAGACCATATTTATTGTATAGTTTCATACATACATTATGTACGTCAGTAATGTCAGATCTGAGTGAAAGCACCGTGAAACAACACAGTAACATGGCAATGCTTCGAGCATTCGGGACATAAATACATGCACTTTACACTTATTAAAATAGAACTATAAATAATTTTCTTGGAATCGGCAGCGCTCAACAAGGCGATGAGTTGAGCAGGGCCTTGATGCGATCCTGGGCGTCACCATCTGACCAGAAGGCGTCCTCGTCGTCGTGCATACAGTAAGCGCCCGATTCATGGAAACCCTGAGGGCATTGAGAGACTGAAAGAACAGAATTTACACTGCGGTTTTCCATATTTTCGGCATAAGGAGGATACAAAATGTGGGAGGACGCTAGGAGAATTGCGTAAACTCACAACATCGTCCAAACAGGAGCTGTCCATCGCGACACTGGCACTGCGCGACATTTTTGTCGCTCTTCTTCTTTTCACAGTACGTGTTTGGACAGCGTGATGTGCACTCTTCGTCGGTACTGCATCCGTACTCACCTGGCCAGAGCTTCCTGAAATTGGCAACAGTAATGAGAGCATGGGTTCCGAGCGCAAGTATGGAAACCCACATCCTGCATTCTCCATTTATACATTTTTCATTGGGAAGGCAGGTACTGTCCGGATCAAAGTTCACGTCCGTCGCGTTAGCAACGCATTTTCTTTCGTTGGCAACGTTGAAGAAAACTGGAAAAGAATTCGTGAAGAGCTCTGTGGAATATCATCCCTCGGATTTGATAATAGCTGAAAGCTTACGTGGAGTTTCAGTGATATTCCCTACAGGTGCGATGATTGGCTTCCGGCGAGCTGTTGACAGAAGTACCGTACAGGGTGATCCATACTGGTCACAACCATTTCTAGCCAGAGTCAGAATCCTAGATGACATCTGCAGACAACTGGCGCCGTTCGAAGCTGCACCGTTCACACATGCACAGATTCCTTGGGTGCACTGGGCACACGATGTAGAGTAACCATTGCATTGAGTCGATGCCTGGCATTGAGATCCAGGGATTTGGTTGAACAGCGCCACGGCTGGAAATTATCCGATTAAGGTATCCTGAGGACTAGACGTGTTGTCCGCACTATTCACCTTTGGCGCAGCACGTTCCCATTGTGCAGGTGGCCCCGGATGGACAGGCACTGTTCGGTGAGCACTGGCAAATGGCGTTAGTCCTTGCTGGACATACTGGCTCCATGGATAGCAGACAGCAGCCTCCTGGAAGTGAGGAAGAGAAGTATATGCGTCGAGGTAGCCAAAGGATTTCAGTCACTCACCAAGAGGTGTGCATCCAAAACCTGGAGGGCATTCAGCACCTCTGTTACATCTTTGGGAAGCTCGGCCACCATTGGGACAGAGTGGAGGCGGTTCCTGGCAGCAGCCTCTTCCTGAAATTTGCAGAGTTTATATCGAAGAGTGTCACTAGGGGATCAAATCGAATACTGCATTGACATGAGTTAGACTCAGTGTGTCAGTGAGTTCAGGACTGTACGTAGGAATGAACTAAAACCGAGTAACCCAATTCAATTGGTGATGAAAGGTCAGATCCGAAAATCCTGGGAAAAAATCCTGGAAAAAGAGAGTCGTAAATGCCTTCTTATCGCTGTCCTCGAGGGTCCATACCCTCAAGGGCTGCGTTTCTGTATCTTTTTTGAATATCCGAGCTACCGACTTATTCAAAAATGAATTTTCAAATTCGAATATATTTCCCCCACTACTCGGTCCAGACATTTCATCAAAACCGATTCACCTTCACAGACGAATCCCATCGGGCAACTGTTGCCCATACCACATACGGAAGCGGCGATTATTCCTGTAGAGCACATGGGCATTGCGCAGCACACACCATTTTCACATTGCTGGAACAATAATTCAACTTCTGAACGAATCTCCATTCTTTTCCCAACTCACATGTCCTCGAGCGCATCCGATACCCATTTGGCACCGCTGTGTAGCCTGAAGCCCGGATGGGCACCGTGGCAATGGACAACAGCCACCGTTCACGCATTCACTTCCAACAGGGCAGGCGCGCGGACCACAAAGAGTGAGGGCGAGGCCACCTGGGAGCAGATTTGCTGTATTTCTGTAGAGTGGGAGGGTGAACACCTGAGGGTAGATGTGTGGATACCTGAGGGGCACTGAGGTAATGGACAGCAACCTCCATTCATACATGAGTGACCCACAGGACAACAGTTGGCACAACCTATGGAGCATCTAAAATTATACCATATTTATGAGGAAAGTAGGGACTAATTCTACAAATGAGCACATTTCAGGAAGATAGGGTATGACGCCGAAACTCGCACATGTCAGGTTTCCGAACAGGGTTACAAGAAAAGTGCATAGAGTTCAAAAGAAGCGAAAAAACTCAAATATTGAATTTTTTTTGTGTGGCACGCAGCGTCGGTGTTCATGAGCGTTCCTAGGAAGACTCACAGCCAACTCCTCCTCCGGATTGTACGAGTTTGCCGATCAAAAATTGATGAAACTCGCTATTTCTACCATAACTTATGACAGTGAGCTGAGATGAGCCTCTCGAACACAGCATACTCATTTTCCCCGTAAAACTCGTCCATTTCAGAAGTGCTGGTGGTGACAACCTCCACGGAAACGTTCATGGATCTCACCACTGGAATCTTTTTTTTGCTAAGAGGGTTATATTTACCTCTGAGTGGACACATGGTTGTTGGGACATGTCGGAAGAGGACAGCATGCCCCATTAGCACACTCCACTCCAACCCGGCCGCAGTCCAAGGATCTTGTACAGACTCCTGAAAGCAGCGAAATCATGACGAGTGTATGTACAGGGGACAAATTAAGCGAAATGTGGATCCTTACCCAGTGAGATGATGCCATTTGGACATCGAGGCAGTGGACAGCAGAGTCCTTCAAGGCATACATGTCCCATGGCACACATCATGTTGTTGTTATTACAGCGTAATTGGGCCTAAAAACAGTGCTAGTAAGTGAAGTGCGAAGAATAGATATCGATTGGCTACTAGTCGGAAAATTTATTTCCATCGAGATCATTATTTCGAGCTAGCGATGGTAATAATCACTCAAAGGTAAGCCCATTATGTTTCTTTTGCCAATCTTCTGCCACTCACCTGTACTCCAGTAGGACAGAACGGCATTGGGCAGCATCCTCCATTTGAGCACTCCATCCGTGGGCCGCATTCCTGAGATGAGCATTTATTCAAATTCACATCTATTTCGGATGCTATGACAGAATTTTCTGGACTCAGCACGCACTGCATCAACAGAGCATCTCCTCTGCGACTGCTGACCATTCGCACAAACTGGAAGCTTCACCACCTCCTGACAGCAGCAACCGCCCGGCTGGTAACATGAGCCTCCACCGGAGCACATGCCAGACGAACAGAAGCCGAGTGGAGTCTAAACATCTCTTGGACTACAAGCAGTATGTGATGAAAACATCAATCGCCAGGCAGGATTTATCCGTGAAAATGCTCACTTGGCCTACTGGGCAAGTCATCGGGCAGCACGCACCCTGATAGCAGCCGTTTCCAGGGGGGCAACCTCGGGAACAAGGTTGCACGGCGGGTGAACCGTCTGGAAAAAATATTTTCTGAATGGATAACTGCTATCAAACCCGATAAGGCAAAGGACGAACTTGGACACAATTGCACTATGTTAAAAACCAAATCAGTCGAAGGCTTGTTAGATGAAGGACAACAAGCATTTATAGCTGGATTGCATGATGTCCCAGAAGGGCACGATCCACACGATCCCAAAGGAGGCGAGAAGGAGCCAGGGCAGAGTGCTGAAAACCACCTTGGAATTATAATTGCTAAGAAATTGCAGATGAAAATGACCAACTTATTTGAATGGCTTGTTTTGGTTGATTCACTGGAACCGGGCAACATCCGAGTCCTGGGACACAGGCAGAGTCTGAATAGGAACAGTAATAGGCTTGGTAACTGTCTGTGTAAGCGAAATAAAATTTTGAGAACACTGATTCCAGAAAATTCATGGAGATATCCATAGATGAACCTATGTGGCTGCCTTTAACTTGTCAAATCAACTCTCACAACACATTTCTTTGAAAAAAAGGAAAAAAAGAGGCATAAAAAACTAACACTGAGGGCATGGCTCATTGCACGATGCCAGAGGAGGAACATGTGATCCAGGACACACTAAAATAACAAACTACGCATGCATTGTCAGTTAATGAGACTTCAACTAAAGTTTGAGCTTACATGGAGCTTGATGTTGGATGAAATTATCAAGTACTTCCTTCTGTTGGCAGCAAACATTCTAAAACAACTCCTCTTGTCATGTAAAAACAGTTTTTAGCTGGTTATTTCTCTACCTTGTTGCAAGTGCTCGTTCCAGGACACTGGGTAGCTCCAGCTGTCCTTGCACAGTTACACACAGCTTCCTGCTGTGCTCCACAAGCAGCTGATTGAACGCTCATCGACACACATATTGAAGATGACTTTGAGAAAATAGTATTGGGAGCACAGGGCATACGCGTCCACTCTCCACAGGATGCCCTACAAGTCCATGGAATCACTCAGTGGTTTGTTGTAAGGAATGAGGCACATGGAAAAATCCAACGCCCACCCTGATGACTGAGGACTGCACTGAACGAAGTAAGCATTGCTTTTAGGATCTGGATGTAGCCCAGTCTCCTTCCAGTCGCATGGAGAACCAATGATTGGGCTCGAAACCGCACCTGAAGTACCAGTATACCGAAGCTGTAGTCACTGCGGTGCAGTGAGCTCACCACTGCAGGGCGCTTGACATCCTGTGCTCGCTGGATTTTGGGCGCAGGCGGCTTGCTGCCGTCGCATCGTCTTCCGTTCCAAGCACTTCTGGCGAGCGACATCGAAATCGAAGTTTTCCGGGCAGTCTCTGAGGTTCCACACTCCCAGGTACTTATCAGTGAGGTTGTACTCGATGACCTTCAAAGAAACATAATCAAAATCTGGGATTTGGCAGTTTCCGTGGTGGAGGAGGGGTGCTAACAGCAAGAAAACAGAGGGATTGTTTCAGGCAAAAAATTGAAGCACAAAACCTCTTCCTGAGCCAGAGGAGCACATTCATAAAACTGGCTTGAGTTATCTGCCGTCCGGTAGAGCTCGACCGTCATGCACATCCTTCCGGAGAGCGAGGTCGCATGGCCAGCTGAAATATCGGAGGAATTCACATCGATAAGATGTTATCCAGCGATTTTCGTTCTCTTCCCGAGTTCAAGAGCGCAGAGGGAACTTCTTTGCGGTTCTGCGTCGAGCCCATGACGAACTGGACAGCACAAACAAAGGCTCTTTTTCGGACGAGCATCGTGTACGCATGTTATTAGCGACAGGCTCTCAAGCCACAATGACCGGGTGATCACCATACCCAAAACAGGACCACACAAGCAGCAGACAAACACTGAACGACGCTAATCGAATGACTCTGTCGAGCAACGTGTGGATTTATGGATTGCTAGTTACCAAGACACGTGGTTCAACGTGGTGAGTCTGGAAAGACAATAGGTGGTCTTCGACGGTTTCACTACCCGATTTTTAATGCATTCACAAAAAATCCACAGGTATCCCTCAATTTCATGTGATTCCCCTTTCTTTACTATCGTCGACTGATACACCATTGTTTGCTGCACGCATCTACAAAGAAAACTCCCCTTCAATTACAGCCCAGAAAATTAAATATCCGTGAAATGGTAGACGATCAAAATTGTACACCTAAGTAGATCCCAGACGCCCTGCTCAAATCCTAACAGAACTCGCTACTGTCGAGCTTCCGTAAATGGCTAAAGGAGGCTGGATTTGTTCACTGTTCAGCCAAAAAAGCTCATAATCGAGGGTCCATTTTGCATTAGGAGAGATGAACACTGGGGTACTCCTGAACCAGAGAGGTCAGCGCTTGAGAATTCACTGATTTCATGTCGGCTGATCCAGAGTCAATGAAGATAGTGCGCCAAAGTGACAATAAGGAGTTATAGAGTTGGAGGGTGAGTCATAATTCAAGAGCAAGCAAGGAAATTGTGGTAAAGTTTGAATGAAATTTTCAGGCAGAGTAGTTGTGTTATTACATCTCAAGGAAAAATTTCATTACTAACTACATATTGGGGACTAAATAAAAATCGAGAAGCTCAATTTATTCGATTATTAGTTTAGAACCCGATCCAGGAAATCCGAATGCTGAGATTGAAGGAAGGCTTGAATCCCTTCTTTTCATTCCTCACGATTCACGTTTTCCTCTTTCTTAGAAGGCCGAAATTTCGACTTATTCGAAGTAGAATTTCCGAATTCGAATGAATCTATTGCATTATTCGGTCCTGTAAACAGCAACTATGTATATTGGAAGTAGATGCGTAAAGAAAAGAATGAGTGAGCGAGACAACAATAAAAACAACAACATATTCCTGATTTTCGAGGATTGTTTCAATTCTGAAAGCAGTTCTCTCTCAACTATGTTTACCATGGCTGCTCCTTATTACCAGGGCCGCTCCTGTCTAGACGAAAATTCACAGGTAAATGTAATGAGATAGAGATCTATAACAACGCGAAATGATAGGAGAAGAACACTTCAAGGTCCTACCGCGGTAAAGAGAAACGTAAATAGCAATATATCAAATGATTCATGCAGCTGATTAAATATCGATCAAGGACTTGAGTAAATTCCGAAGATAAGATGTACCATGCTTCGATTTCGATGATAAATTAGACCAACCTGTTATAAGCAGCGACAATAAAGCACAGAGCCGGATCATCGTCACTGCTCCAACCTTGCGACTGCCTTCTTTCTTCGGTTTCACCCGAACACAACCCGCTCAGCTTAAATACCGCCCTGGGGAGCAGCGGACGCTACACGGAAAACCGGCTCGGTTCTGCGGATGCGTCATTCGTGGCCCGGAACAAATCCGGAACACAGCACAACTCCAGTATGTGCGTCATGATGAAGCTCATGGGAAGGCGTTTTTGTGGCAAGCAAAACTGACACCTTGCACGGGATTTTGCCGGTGCAAAGTACAGAGTATACGCAGTGGTCAGTGGTCAAGCCTTTATTGACAAAAGTATACATTGAAAACCTGGGATCGTACGAAACAGGCCTTATTTAGGATTGCACAACAACCTTAGGTTCAAGATGGCTATGGTGAATGTGAGCTATGTGTTGCATGGTATAGCATGAGGAGTACCAGTGATTAGACAGGAAAGTAACGTAGGAAGTCAAATCAAGTCAAAAAGCAGGAGCGATTGCTCCAAAAACTGATATTTCTGGAAGAACTACGAGGAAACTGACATCTCAGCTTTCGCCGGCCGATTGCAGTTCTTACCGAAGTTCTCCCTCAAAAAGTACTGAAGATCTTGACATCAATTGCACTCAAAACAGAAAGTTTGGCCGTCTTTTCTGTTTAGGTTGCTGAAAAACCCCCCTTTTCCTGGAGATTCACTTTTGTGAAATGTGCGTCGTATCAGGAAACATATTTTATTATATTTCAGTCTTTCAATGCTATCATATGTGCAGAAATGCCCTTATTCATTTTCGTTTTTCTCGCAATAAACATTACCAGCTTTTTCTCCGGAATTCGGAGTTCTTTTACAACATATCATTTTTTTCGAGGAAAAAAAACTTACAACATCCTCGTTTGCATGGACGTTGTCACACTGATGCGCTCCAGTTTGAGAACAGCTCTATTTTTTTTTAAATTAAAATTTACTCGTAATTTGCAGATTTACAATGAACTTATGAGAAATACAAAGATCTTTCACTTGCTCGAATAAGGTCTAGTAGTGGCAACATTTATAAGTACTGATTTGTTATGGAGTCCTATGTATTTATAGAGTATTGAATGGGTGAAGATGAGCTCGGAACAGGCTGCTTTTTGCCCAGTCATTCCCTCAGCTATGGGCTATCTGTTTCACTGAATGCTTAGGAAAACACTTGGTGAGACGATGTTTGTCCCTAAATGGACGTGAGAGCTCTCATAATTTTCTTTTTCTTTCTGGAAGAGCTTCACTCTCAACAGCACGCTAACCGTTTGAAATGGATCTTATTTGCTGTATATCAGATAGCGGGATTGAAGATTCTCCGGAGAATTTACGGACACGGCTTGAGTAAGCTCCTTAGGTGCTGTATCGCCAGAACTCAACTGTTCCGGACAGTCCATTCTGTGCACACCAACCTTGAAATATATGGGAAACCGGCAGTGGAGGAGGCAAAGAGGCGCAGTTAGGAAGAGAGGCGAGAAAAAAAAAACAGAGGTCTTCCGCCGCTTTGACGATCCGGACGACTCACAATTTTGAAAGTAGAATTGTAAGTAACATCACTTCAATATTAAAGCATATGTTAAGTTCCGGAAAAATGACAGGGCATAACGAAGAAAAAACTAAAGTACAAAAGAAACGTTAAAAAATTTTCCCATAAACAACTGCTGCTACAACTTTTGCTGATTTGGTCGCCTTTCAAAATTAAGCAGAGTACGCCTTACCTGAGTAACCTTCTCAAAGGTGATAACACCGGCTCTGAAAACAACTTGAACCCAAGCACAGTCCTGAGAGATTAATCCCATAAAATTAAATTTCTGGTCCGGTATGGGATGGAACTGCTGTGGAGAAATCGTTGGTGTCTATAGCTGTTTTTTACTTGCTGTTTGATCAAAATTCATCATGGAATGCAGGACTTCAGGCATGTTTATATATTGTAGCCCCCATCTCACTCAGAAAGCAATTACATACAGCGAAGCTTACCGCATCCTGGCGAATTCAATGTATACCTGGAAAGACGTTCTCGAACTCTAAGATAGATCTCAACACGTTTCTCACATCAACTCACACCTTACGAAATTCTGGAAGAAAGACAAGCGCTGACGAGTCTCATAGTTCTTTTTCTTTCTGGCATGTCGGCCCAGCGATTGTTATTACATTGGTGGGATTCCTGTTTGTAAAAACGTTGCGTTCGCTGCTCTGAGGCTTATTATCTGGAACAATTGCGTTCGCCGATGTGGGTAATGCCGAGACTTTGCCGATACTCAACCGGCGCCTAGGCAACCGCATTGTTACCATTGCTGTCGATTTCATTTGTCTCTAAGGCATCGTTTCAAAAAACACGAGTCTTACATCGCATAATCTCTTCTGAATAATTGTGCAATGACAGCCTCGTGGTCGTTTCTTAGCTGTTCTTCATGGAAAGCCTCCTCACCCTCTTAGAATCAGGAATTTCGAGGTTTTGAATTTTTTTTTGACTTCGACAATACAGGGAGTTCGGCGATAAATGAGCAAAGTAAATTTTTTTGCAAGAGGCTGCTGCGGCCGATCCTCTCCTTTTTTCTAGTAATCCAGGAATATTTTGTTGCATTTTGTGTGTGTTTAAAAGGGAAAAAAGTTGAGTTGAGAGCAATATGTTACTAGTTAGTTAGATAATTTCCTGTGCAGAAGATAAGCTGACTAAAAAAATTCTTGGATATAAGATAAGCTGACTAAAATAGCGTTGCAGACAGGAGGATTGCATTAGTTTTGGGTGCGGCTCCTCCATACTTCTCTCCAGCAATCAAAAATGGCTGATGAGTTGAACGGATCTGGAGCTTCCGTCTTCCCCACTTCCTATGTTGCTGTATTTTCCACGCTTTGTACAGTTTCGACTGTCAAAATTTCAAATCCGACTTTCGCTCATTCCTTGTCCCAATGCTTCGTTCCACATGGTAGGTGTCGCGTGTCGAATATAATCCCATAAGCCGCCTCCTACAAAAGCCCAATTGAACCGACGGCAGATGGTTCGCATCAAGAATGCGTCGTTTCGACTGGTTCTGCATGTTTTTCGAATCCACGACCGATAAACAGCACGGCTGCGCAGGAGGCGCACGACGACTGCAGCTGCCGTAGATAGATGGTTCAGAAACCAACCAGCCGCTAACCCACAGCTTCACCACAATCCGTCCGGATCACCAAAACATCCTTTCATCGACGCTTTAGCCGCTTTGAATGCTACTGTATGACTGATGTTTACTAGTTATTGCTTCAGTAACTGCAGTTGAAAACAGCAATAAAAGCATGCATCCGAATGCGACAATTACGTAGATGAATAACTTGCGACCAGTCCAGCAACTCGCCTCAGCCTCCGCCTCACAGATCCGCAGCCTTGACAGACTTACTTCTACGCACTATGCAGTAATTTATTGTAATTCGCGTTCCAGCAACGGCATACAACCGCAGGTTATCGGCGGCGCTCTCGGCAAGCCCCGGCTCGTTTGGATGAGGAGCCTCGACAAACGCACAATTTGTACGTAATCATCGCCTCACTGATTGCGTTTATTATAACATTGTGAGAAGTAAACAGGCGAGTTCGTCAATCTTTGGCCTCAGTTCAGAGTCTCGTCCAGATATCAGCTACTTTTTTTCCTTCCTGTCCTTTCTCACCTATTTTCCATAATATTTTAGCTTCTAACGCCAGGATACATGGACGCAAATAAAGGCAGGAGCGGTTTGGTAATGCTACTTTGCGTCCAATGTCATCCGTGTAGGGCTCATGGATGTTTTAAAGGATGATAGGACTGTCTGGAAGGATAAAGCTCCATCTATCGCTGTAACGGCACAGGTCCGAGTTAGCCTAAACAGTGACGAGTTTGTCACTGCTACTTCCTTGTTTTACTACTCATGAATAGCCTTAGTCACCAAAATAGTTGACTTGTCCTGAAACCAGCTAATCCATCCTAATCTGTGTACCCCAGCTTTCAGATCTTCCTGGAAACAATTTATTTTTCTTTTTCGACAACGGTCAACCCAAAAGTTCCAATTTGGGCAAATTGGCAATAGCTAACATTCATAAGCGTGTAAAATACCCTTAGTTGGAAACCACTCAAAGCCCCTGACCACCCCGTTTGAGGAAGTCTGGAAATTAATTACCTCTGCAGACTGAACGACATCCTTGAATGCCTTAATAGCTTTTTTAGCCACACAAGTCGTGAAACGTTTTTCTAAGGAAGGTGGCCAGACAATAGACTAGATCAGCCAGTTTCCGAAGATAACCGCAGTGTTTGGGGTAATTTTGGCCACTGATTCACTAGACTACCAACGCTAGCTGCGTTTGTCAGCTCATTAACTTAATTACACTAAACATCTGTGTGGAATAGCCTTACTAGACACAGGGTTTCTTCCGCATTTTTATTTAGCCGCGGAAAAAAAGATAACAATTCATCTCACATTCCTTGTATAGTACCATCGCTCGATAACTCACACGAACGGAAGGGTTTCTGGATAACAGGCGTAGTGGTAGGGTAAGAGGTGCTAAAAATCCATAGTCAATGTTAAGGGAACAATTATCGAAGAAACTCTGACGGTTTGCTGAATCTGTTATCCATGAAAAGTTAACCTTTTGAATTGCCAAAAAGCATGGGTTGCTCATCATCCCTAGAGCGCAAAATACGGTAATATTATTAGTACTGTCAGTTTTATAGAACCTTATATTTGATTTGAACGTTTCGACCTCAGAATCACAGGATGTCATACAAGTGGACGGCTAAAGGGAACTAAGCACCAGGTTTTGACTAAATAGAATGGTAATTAACCCATCGGAGGCATTGACTGCTCCAGAAAATTCATACTTCTGCACCTGCCATAGTAGCAATATCACAGTCAATTTTAAAATGTAGAATGGTTTCGTATAGGATTCGGCTCTGTTCCTGGATCTTTTGAAATAGCGACGTACAGTTTTCCAATCACTGAATGTGACTGAGCTGTTAGTGTCGACATTCTCTCTTCGTCTGCTCCCAGATTTCAATCATGTTCGTTACATTGCCGCATCATCTCTTGAATGGGATTCTGAATTGAGCATTCCACTAATTGCATGCATTCAATTAAATTCTGTCACCAAGGCGAGCAGTAATCAGCTGCCGGCTGCGTTTTCTCGCTTCTTTTCCCATCGACTTTTCTCGTAGAACAAAGTCGACGACTACTTCCCACCAATACATATAGGGCGACGACGTCGGCCTGCAGTCGTTCATCGAAGCCGAAGCAGTCTATCATGTGCAGATCCTACAATTAAGACCAAGTCATGCATTAGATATGTTTGAATTTAGAGATTCTATTCCGAATATATGAAATTTTGGACGTTCGGAGAAGACAAAAGAACTCTCGAAGGAGTGCTGGAAAAACATCCACAGCCCCATTTTTTAAAGCTCTAATTTTTTGGGTCTTTTCCTGAATCGAGAAATAAATCCATCATGCCTTATGATCCACTGTGAGTCATGAGCATCCCTATGAAGATAAAAATTCAATCGGGAAAAGGCAGATTTCTTGTGTTTCCTGGTCCTATTGATGTTTTTTAGAATCTTTTTTGAAGCACCCTTGAGTGTATTGAAATAAATAAACAAATAAATGTTACCCGGCTTTTACCGGTCAAAGTATACTAGCCTCTAGCTAACTCGTAGGCCTGATCTCCAAAAAGCTCTCAGGAGAAATTGCTGAATTTAGTTTGGCTAATCGTTAATAAAGCATGTAAACCAGCTGATTCAGCGAAAACACTACAATAGACCTTATATTTGCAACCTTCTGTGCATAGTTTAACATTTTGTTGGATTACATCCATTTCCATACAGGATAAGGGCATCGTGGGTTGGGATCAGCCCGTTTTTTGAAATTTACGTAAATCAGAAAATTTTCTGGTTCCAGAGTCCTCGGGCAGACGGCGGTATCCTACCTCCATAGCTCAGTGGCGCAATGTGTCGGATATCGCGCGACGGTCGCGAGTTCGAATCCTTCACGTGCCGACAGTTTTGCTCTTGCTGTAAGTGCTGCAACATTGGCTGCTGTTCTATGCTGGCGAAGATGGAGAAGGCATGACCGGATGGCTCAACAGTAAAGCGTCAGGCTAACAAACTGACGCTTGCCGGTTCTACTCCGGTAGAGATCCAAAGTTAAGCGCAGTGGCTAGTTTCTGCGATGCAGTGTTTGGGGTTCACTGCACGACGTCCCCCGCGATCTTCACCGCCGCTAGTTCAGGATAAGGGCATCCTGGGTGAGGATCACCCCAATGACTTTTTTTGAAAGTAAGCGACTCAGGGAATTTTCTGTTTTTGGGGTCCTCGCGCACTTGGCACTGTCGGGTGCATGTAGCGCAATGGTGATGTGTGTTGGATATCCTGGAAGAAAATCGCAAATATGTATGACTGCAGAGAAATTTCTAGGCTCATTATGTGGTCACTGAATATTGGTTATAATGCCAAATTACTTGTTTTGTTTCGCACTTACACTTGTGGAAATTATAAATAAAGGTAAGAAATCAAGAACGAGATCAATTAAATGTTCACCAGTTGAGACCATTGCATCTCGAATGGTCAGGGACTTCCTCTTTCATAATCAGAAGTGGAATTTTGCTGGGATCAAGGTTGCTCTCCTGGACATAGCAGTAGGATGTATGTTGGTAATTTGTCTGGGAAAAGTACTGCGGCGATGTTTGGAGGGACATTAATTGACATTAATTGATAGTTACTTGGACCGACAGAGTCAAATAAAACTGGTAATTCTGCGGAACTTCCCACCTCACCCATTGCCCCTAAAACCAATTAAAATACTACATGGAATGAGGCAATTTCGTTCAACAATTTGATTGAAGCGAGTTCTTCCGGATAATTTCTTGAAAGAAGTGTTTCTCCACCTGACCACCCGTCCTGGATCCACTATAACCGAGCCAGATGTCCAGTTTTTCAGGATTCCACTGCTGAACATGAGAGGGGGTGGGGTGACGGGGGAGGGGGACCCTCGGCTTTTATCGAGGGGAAACGCCATGCACCCGGCTGTTTGCGCCGAACCACATACACACAAAAGACGAGTTGTTCGCCGATGACCTTCGCCTTCATCGGGCGCCAAACTCAACCCATCAGGCGTTTTTGTTGGCTGCACCACGATACCAGTACGTTTCTCAGTCAATCCCGCAAGGTTAACGCGTATCTGATGACGTCATCCGACGTTGTCATGTCTTTGCATGCGTCGCCATTGCTATCCCTTCGTTTATACTATTTTACACGACTCATTTTCAAGTTCATTACTAGTTATCAACTGCTTTCCTACCGACAATCCTAGTTTTTCTTCCTCTCTCCAATCCAGGATCGACATCACTGAATCCACACGAATGGTGCGATTCCAGCAGGTGTACAAACCTCCGTGACGTATTTTTGTTTTGCTAATAACCTCGATCATGCCTCAACGTCATAAAAGGCGGTACGAGGGTCATTTATTGTTTTCCATGCTGAATGTGTGTCATGGGTTAGTGCTTGAAAATCCCACTTGTTCGTCGGTTACTGTAAGTGTCCGGGGAATGAGGTGAGTAAACAGGCGCTTGTAGTCATTGTAGTCATATCTGTAGCCTTGATATTTCAATGCTCTTGAGGTCACGTTTTTTGAGTTTTCTTTCTCATGCTCGACGAATAAATGTAGTCTATAGAAATATTTTTTTCAGGACAAAAGATGGTAACATGTAGGTTTTGTTGGATATCATGGGGTTGCGTTGACGTAAGCTCTACCGTCTGATTGCTGCGGCCTGGGAATTTGACCGAAGCTCGTTTTGTGAAAGTTTTAGTTCAGTGATGGCCTTTCTTGTTCAACTGTTCGGCTAGTAGCGAAGCCTTCACGCTTGAGAAATGGGGAAAGTCTTGACAAATTTATGCATTTAAGGGCACTTTTCCAGAATTTAATGCATGTTCCTGCGGCTTCTTTCCACTTGTTCCGCCATTTGGCAGAGAAATTACTTGTAGCTTAGATCAAGACACCCTTCGAGGAAAGCTAAGAGAAGTTCTAAGATGCTTAACAGAATAAAAATGCCTTTTATTGTTTATTATTGCGTGGTATCTATTTTTGACTCCATCACCAATCAATGGTGAATGGATTTTCTCCCATATGCTACCTAGTACTGTAGGATTTTTAGTAACTTCCACTCCTTACTGATCCCGTGGAGCTCTATTTGGGTTGAATCATTGTTCTCTGGAAGTTTGCTGCTTAGCAAATTTTTTTGAGAAAATTCAGTAAAAAATCACTTATTTATTGGACTAACGCCATGTGCATGCTATTGCCAGTCATAGGCAGAAAAAATTACAAGTAATCAGAAAAACTTACTCAATTTTTCCTAGGAAGAGTTTATTTCCAGAGAATAACATTAGCACGTGATAGCTTGTTGAAGAAAAAAGAAATTCTACTCGCAAAAAAGCAGCGATCTGATCTATATTCTAGCTGTGGCAGTAGGGATCCTGGATCGAGCTACCATTTCATCCAGGAAATGTTTCTAATCTTGCGACTAGCCTGTTCAAATTGACCAGCTTCAACAGAAAAATCTCAAAGGTACTGACGTAGAGCCAAAAGCTTCGTAAGAGTGCAAGCAAATCTATATCCAGCTATTTTGCTCTCAAGCGGAAATCCAAGGCTTTCGTGGACAACGCGGCCGGGCGACCTTTATGAGGGTTGCAGCGTCAAATTTCGCTTTGATGAGCTTGCAGCGGCGGGTTTTCTCTCGAGTCATTCGGAATAACAGAATATGTTTTTTCTATCAGTTAAACATATGAACAGTCGGTGAAAGTGCATCGATTCGTGGAACGCAATGGGACGCAGTGAGCCGGCTTCGATCGCATCTACATAGCATGACGTTCCACTTTATGCTTACTAATTTAGCTGCACTTGTATGCGGGTGTGTCTGTCTCTGTGTGTGGTGTGTGTGTGTTAGCGGTGCAAGCTACCCGTTTCTGGCTCCCCCCGCTTCTTCCTGCCCTCAACAGACAGCGCCTCCATTTGTTCGTTCTCACTCTCTCCCGGCCGTTTTTCGCTTCGGCTTCAGCACTTGCCGCTGTGCTTTTCTCCGTTTTTTTTTGTCTTGTAAGCGAACAGGTTTGCTATACGATTTCTGCATACAGGAGATATACACGACAAGAGGCCGATCTAAAGCGGAAACTCCTCAACGAACGCACCGCTGTTTTCGCCCTCGTCTCCACTCTTCTTCCCCCCAATTGTCATTGTTTTTCACGCCAGGATTAGCCTTTGGCCCACTGTGAATGCCATCTTTTCAACGTTTTCCTCAAGTTTGCCAGATATTTTTTCTGCCATCGTATACTATTCGCTGCTTGCACGACGGTCATTTCTTAAAAAAAAAAAACAAACAAAAGAGGAGCGATCGACGATGCTTCTGAGATGGACAACATTTCTTTTTCTTTATGAATTGAGCATTCTTCCGCTCTGGACTAATTTTTTTGTATCACAGGTAAATTTTCAATGCCTGTCACATCTACACAAGAGAGTTCTATGTGTAATCATCTGTCCAATTTACATCTTTGTCCAATTTAGTTCAAAGTTTTGTGTTACTAAAGGGAGAAATTCGTTTGAATTGTCAAGCAAGGCAAGACTTCAGGAAGCTTTCAAATTTGCAGATACGTTACAGCTGTCTGGCTTCACTGGGAAGGATTTCATTTTTTTTGGAATGAATTGGGACCGCTCAAAAAAGGGAGGGGTTCCAAGTTTTCACTTTTGAAAACGTTAGCTATGGATCATCCGGAAGTAATATTGCCAATGGTTTGCTATTTTTAAGTAGATGTAGAAATTTGCTAGTAAAGGAGTTAGGAGATTTTTGTCCACTTCATTTTGGTTTCTCAGGACCTCCTCAAGTTTCCTGGACAAAAATCTCAAAATTAGAGAGTTGAAATAGGATGTTTGCCTAATACGATCCTGGAAATTGTAAACCGGTTTATTAAGCTAAGTTTTTGCTTCATAGATGGTAGATTTTCTGCTTTGATTTTTTTTTATTTTCTTGCCCATCCCTCAATGGAGCTAGAGTGATATATTGAGCGCTAAATATCTTTTTTTTTGACGAGGAGCAGCTTTGACGAGGAGCTGCTTCAAAAACACTAGGCAAATTCAATGTGTCAGTGCTGTCAATTTGAGAGAAAATTATGTTATTGAGACCATTTGCGAAGTATGAATCTTTTTGCGGATGTGCCTGCCACATGACTCGCCACGGAAAATGATAGAGCTTCCACATTGCTATTCCTATTCGAGGAATCTCTTAAAATATTCTTGTGCTAATATAGGTGTCCCATCTATAGCTTATTTGCATTGCGCACTTCGCAGACACCGGATGTAGGGTGGAATATTTCTCTACGGTCAAATCGGTTGAGAAACGCCTTGCGAGTCTTCCCTGCAGAATTTTGCTTCCATCTCTTTTAGAGAAATTAGTCTAATAAGCGTTAAAAGAGCCGAAGAAGTTTAGATGTAAATTCGAGCTGCTCGCTGTTTTCCTGCTTCTATTTTGTATGCAACAGAGTGGTCGAGCAGCGTGAGCGAGAAGGAGGAGGCCGGCGACGCAATTACGTCGTTCTGCCAGACGTCCACGTTCGAATAACAAAATTTGTTCATAAGGCTTTGTTGGCGCGAGAAATGATCGTCGGTGCTGATCCTCGTCTGACAGTAATTATACGGTCATCGACGGGTCGGAACGAGCCAAATGGGCAGTCACTACTCACTGCATTCTGCAGACGAGGAAGGAAGGACGCCGAAACCTGACATGACATGTGCGCGCTAATTTGACCTCACTTCCAGCCATTCAGCCGCCATAACTCAAAGGTTCTCGCAGCCGAAAACGAACACGACGCTGCGAGGAACGAGTTCCAGCCGAGGGGCCAACCGCTGACCATCGCGAATCCTGGGATTCCTCTAAGTTCATTAATTAAGACGGGATGTTGTGGAAAAGGTGCTCACGTGTTCAACTGGAACCGCAAACACACACAACAACGGCCGCAATGCGCTATCGAGCGTCGTCGCTGCTTTCTCGAGACAGCTCACTCGGCCCCCGGGATTTTTTTCGCGGACCTTTCCGTGGCCTTCACCAATCCACCGCCGTTACGTGATTAGCTTTATTTGATCCAGGAGCAACCCTCCCAGTGCCGTCGAATCCAGGCTTTCTCGTCATGTATTCTCTAGTTTGAACTCTCCCCTGATGCTTGTTATGTGTTTCTTCTCATTATTCTTTCGTAAAAATATGAAATTGCAAAAATAACTGACTGAATCCAACTTCTCTGAATCAGATAATGATTTCAAGGAAGAATCCAGAATGTTTGACCAAGAAGCAAGAAGTTCCCGGAAAATACAGGCGCACTTTTGTTAGAGAGGCTTCGGCGATTGCTCACGGGTGTCCCTTGAGATGCAGCCGAAACTAGTTGTTTAGCAAAAACATCCTTAGACCCATGCGCAGACCACAACGCCTCTTATGCACTTTTTTGCTTCGTATATCTTGCGTGTTTCGCTTCTGATGGCATTCGGAAATTACCACAGAATCATTCCTCACATCGACACCATTTTAAATAATTTTATTTTGTAATAAGTAGTAGTAAGAAGCCAGACCGTCGCTTACAGGACATTTCCCCAAGTCTTCAGAGAAAATAGATTCCCACCTCGATTCAAGGACTTTAGCAATTCTGCAACAGATATATATTTAAGCTAATTAATTTTGAATTCCATTGTTATCTTCCGTTTTCTACCACGTTTTGGCGTCCTTTAATCATCTCTAGTCACTATTTTTTCACGAGTATTTGCTCTCCATTGTGTTAGTCCATGAAATCACAAAGTAAATAGCTCAGGATCAGTGCAAGTATATGTACTGATGATCTATGCAAACTTTACTTCCAAAGATACCTGATGAAATAAAACCATTTAACTTCTATGCACTTAATCAAGGCCTTCTTGAGATGTAGTCGTTCATCAATCGAAAAAACATATTTTCCTAGTGTTTACGACAAAAAAGAAAATGAGGACCTTAAACGAGTTCGTTAAACTTCTTCAGTTTTTATCTTCGTTTACCATTTGCTTTAACTTTGGAGAAGCAAAATCCACGAATCCAGGAAAATGCAAAAAAGAAACAAAGCGCAGTTCTGTACTGTTCTTGGACAGAAGCTGTGTTCATACTATTATCATCAGAAGCATATTTATATCTATTTACGCCTAAAAACAGTGCTACGAAAAAGTTGAGGGCAAGAACATGTACTAGTCCATATATGTACTTGCATGACAGAATAGAATTTCTCCAGAGCACAAGCAACATGTATTAACTCCCAGTGTAGAAGAAAAATAGGAGAATGAACTGTGAAAGCATGTATGATTAAAAGTACGATTTACGAAGGTTATTCGGGCAGTACTACTACGTATCATCGATTCCAAGGGCCACACACATAGATCATTGGGATTGTCCAGGGTGATCGTATGAAGTATTGACTTGAAATAAGGATCTACTGGCACATATCCTTCTCTCATTCTTTTTTTGTGGCATGAGAATTTTCTAGGATTGTCATATTAAATAAACTGAAAAAGAAGAATGAAAAAACGAACAAATTCAATTTCAAAGCTTTTACACTCACACGTATAGTATTCGATCATCAGATTATAGTGTTCCCCATTTTTCCTGGAAATTTCATCAGTTCAAGAAAACACCTCGAAATGAAGTTCAGAATTGAATTTTCGAATAGCTGTCAGGTTCCTCACGTGCTTCACTAGTACTAACTAATATAATAATCGAGAGCGTATTGCGGAGTACGCGACGCGAGGACGGCTGTTTTGTTGGCGCGCGTAGTGGAGAGAGCGAGTCCGCAAGGGCACCACATCGGTCAAGTTGAACGTTGCACTTTTCCGGATGCTTGTCAGATGCCGCCAGAAGCCGGGCCGCGCCGCTCGACACGCGAAAATCGCCGGCGCCGACGCGGCACGCGGAATCGACGACGTCTGAACACAGTTTAATGTATGTGGAAAAGATTGGTGAAAAACAATGCGTGAGCGATTTGAGCGTTTGTCTCGCGGTGTACTGGACGCACACTTTCGTGCGTGTGTCTCCTGCGTCTCGTCTGCTCCGACGTTTATCGATTTGTTTTGTCCTGCTATGTTGTTCCTGAGACGAACTGGTCACGGGATCGTTATCACACTCTAGTTATTACCTCATTCTTCACCACCTACAGCAAACATCACCTCGTTTTCCCTCGGCTGGTCGGTACGGCGGCAGCGGCGGCGCGCCGTCGCCGTCGGCCGGTTGGCGAACATTTTTCTTGCGCGTTAGCGATATTCGATTCAAGGTTTGGGATGCTAGAAGAATCCCGGATTGTAGCAGTGCATCCTGAAAAACAGAGAAGCCAGTTCGCAGGCCTGGTGGCGCAAATCAGCTGACTTGGGGTTGTCACTTTCGTGTAGTGTCCAGTTACTGATAACAATCCCTGCAAGAAATCAGTGAGTATTGTCGAAAATCTACAACCAAAAACCAAAACAACTCGTAAAGATAGTCATCGAATGTTCAAGGATCGAAAGTCACACTCATGAAGAAAGTTCTTCGCCACTTGATACCCATGTTTCGTTGATGTCTGTTCAAGATTTCACTGAGATGGCCTGGTTGATTTTGCCTGCTCTATTTTGTTGCCTAGATTCGACAGCTCAATCTCATTCCCCATTTTATGAAGCGGTACATTTTAAACGTCTTATGGACTCTTCTGAAAAGGCAGCAAAAGTATGCGGATGCTAGAGGAAATGTGAAGTCTAAAAATTCTATTTTTACCTGTATTTAACTCCAAAAATTTGGTGTCAATGCAAAGAATATAGCATTCATTCATTCATTCATTCATTCATTCATTCATTCATTCATTCATTCATTCATTCATTCATTCATTCATTCATTCATTCGATCTACTGATTTATTGCGTTTTATTTACAATTCCTTGGTTACACATTTGCGACACGTTGTAGAAGAAGTATAGTAATCAAATTGATCTATGCTACACATATCTTGGACATAACAGCCCACTTATTTATTTGTTTATTCGTTTATTTATTTATTCCTCCTTTCTTTCATTTAGTCATCCGCTTCTATTCATTCCATACACTGGCCTGTGAGTACTATTCAAGAACCCATGTGTTTTTTCGAGTCACAATGACGTCGTAGCGCCTCCCTCCGTCTGCACCCGCTTTTTCTGGATTCTCGTTTCTTCTCCCCCTGAAAGAAGCCTGCATTGCTGATTGCTTTAGAAACATGCATTACGTTCGTTGGTTCTTGCAAAGGGCAAACTCTTCTCGTTTTCGTTTTAATACAATTGTCTGAGAACTCATAAAATTTTCTTTCGTCACATCATGTTGTTAAGGTAAAAACTTCTATTGCGACCTTACTTTTCGACAACTATCGTCTTCCTTATGGGTTTGAAAATGGTTCCAGCGAACTTACCCAGTTCGCGACATCGAACCAATATAATAACAATAGAAGGATGTGGCTTAATGGATTAATGATGTTGCCCTAACCTAATGGAACGGATCATTCAATTATAGAAAAAGGGAAGTTTTTGTATTGGCTCATAGGATAAGTGGATTGAACTATGGACGAGTAAGGTTCCCTATACCATGACATACCATGACATGATTATCATGATTGGAAATGAAGCGCACGGTCCAATCATCTCCGTGAGACGGAAGGGCGATAGGTACCGGAGCGTTAGGTTCTTAGTTCCTTGAATGTCCTGGTGGGATGAACCTTACTCAGTCACAATTTCTAATAGCGACCCTGACGCTGGGATAAGAATGAGCAGAGCAAACGAAAAAAAAAAACGATGGAGGTATCTGAAACAGAGTAAGGATTACGTTTGCGTAGGAATAACGAACATGGAAAATTTGTCTGAGAACTTTTGAGGACATTTGAGGGCGAGTTCCTCGGGCATAGGTGAGAAGCAGATTCCATGATGTTGGGTGCAAATTTGTCGTGTTCTCTGTTGTTCCTCGTAACCCTAAATGGTTTTTCACGCGAACCATTCCATCGGATTAATAATGTTTTTCTGGATTTGTTGCAAATCACGCGTATTTGTGGAGTTTTCGGGAGAGTGTTGAAGAATTCGTTTCCTCGAGCGTCTTAGCTGATCATAACTCATCCTCGACGAGCATTGTGAGTGGCGCGAGTCGTTGTTTTCGAGAGGCAACGCACACGTCTCGGGCGCTGTTCGGCTTCTCACGTCCATATAGTGTGAAATGCATGCCCAGGATGCCAATCCGCATGACCCACCACCTAGTTACCTCGACCCGAGCCGTTGCCGCTCTCCGTCGCCGCTTTGTTCCGCGCGCCAACGTCCGGTTCCACGCTTCGCAAGAACCGCTTCCGTTCTACTCGAGTAAATGTTGTGTGAAATCGAAGCCGGCTTCGCGCACTCATCCTCGCTCTCTCTATAGCTGTTGATCCTGCGTTTGACTTTCTGTTTCCATGAGTGCACCTGCCAATCATGTATGTCCGGATTAATTGGAGCGACATCCATCGCTGGTTTTCGGCCAGCTCGTTCAGGTCGATGCTTCATACTATTTGTGCGCGATGAACTTGTTGACTGGCCCATTTCCCCTGGAAAAAGCGAATCGGGTCCACTTTTCCGGATAAACGGTCTCGTTCTTGATAGCTCTAATCATTTATCTCCCATTCCTATTGCTTCACACAATAATGAATGGTCACTGAATCTGTCTTATTTTTAGCATATGATCGCTTTCGAGGAAGTTCTTCTTTTTCTGTCCATTTGGGCATTATTTATTGCTGATTGGGGAAGTAAAACAACCCCAGCGTTTTCACTGCCTGCTGGCCTATGTAAAACTAGCAAGGACAGACGTAAACGTCCGGGCATGCTCCTATATGGGACATTTAAGCGTGTCCAGAAACCCGGCCCGATGTCGTTTGTCCTTGAGAGTGCAATGCTTTTTCCGAATTTTTTGTCTAATTTTTCGTCACATGAAACAATGTCTCGGTTTGCATTTTTCAAGAGGGTTTTAGCTTTCCCTTTCGAGGAACAGCCTTATCTGGTCTATTTTGCTGCATTCGTTTTATTTAGGATGTGTACAGTTTAGGAATATTTTAATATTGTCAAAAATTGCCTTCTGTCGAAGTTGCCTCGAATTCTTTGAAGTAAGTGAAAGTCAAATTCTACCCAATGAGGAATACTTCGAATGATTGAATGATTTTGTCTCACTACCTTTTTTCACTTGTACTTGAGGTGGTGTTTTTACCAAAAAATTTCTGCGAGACGTTCAGAACGTTGTAAGACGTCCTTTATATGAAAAATTTCCCTGCATTCTTTCAGGAACGTTCCACTGTTTTTTCTTCTGAAGTTCCTGGGAATTCATCTTTGCTCTCTTACGCGCTCTGAAGGCGAAGGTATTCTATCTGGTAATTCTTCTGAAATTTCATGGAATCCTTGTGTTTCGGGATAATTTTCAATCCATGTTGAGTGTATACACCTAATGCCACATAGATTCAATACTTACATAAAACATAACTGGGGTAAGAGACCTTCGTTCTACAATCTTGCCAATCCTGAACGTATTCCTGGAAACCGCTCGTCGAACAATAGCTCACCTTAGTTTACACTGAAACTGCCTGCTATCATTTATTGATTTCCTATAGAACAAAAAGTGGTTTCATCTTCACGACAGGTTCGCAGTTTCTGAGATGCTCTGCTTTTGGAAAAACGGCTGTGATTTTCTGGATTCCAATTCTCGTAATAATGCATGCGAAATGTGGGATTCCCCCTGTCCTTCGTGCAGAAACAAGAAAAAAGAAGCGCTGGATGATTCTAGGCTACCAGCCAACTTGTGAGCCATTCTCATGTTTTCTAAGCTTTCTGGAGCACTCTTGCTGGCCGGAAGTCCTCCAGAGAACCTAGGAATTTGAGTGGTTTCGTCCATTTTTTCGAACAGCAACCGGTCTTTTGCAGTAACTCCGGCATTTGTTTGTTGAGTGCGCGACCTCCAAAGGATATGTGCTGAACGGAAGTGCATGAAGTTCCAGGAAGGTAAATAACATGCAGTAGTGCGATCCACCCCACTTTTTTGATTCCGGATTCGGTAGTGTGATGTGCAGCGCTGCGTTCGCTCCTCGACAGATGATCATGCGCTCGCTTATGATGCGTAATATTCATGAACGCTTCTTCCGATCTATTCAATACCACCGTCTGTGTGCCCTTGATGAAAGCTGCTCGTGTACGGCGTAACGGATACATGGTCAACAACCCCCTGCTGCAGCTCATGTGACACTCCATTTCCAATTTCCCGGCCTTTATGAAGTGTTTCCAACCGTCGACTGTGTGGGCTGGTGCTTTGATCAGAATCCGCTCGAATTTGCTGTGTTTTCGTGGATTCATCCTGGATATCCAGAGCAGTGGTAGAGTCGCTGTGGATAGGCGTTTAATCGTTTGCAGATGTTATTCTGCAAATAGGGAGAGTTTTTTTTGTATGTTTCACTGAGATTACCCAGGGTAAATTTATTGACGCCTTGTTAACTTTGGATAAATTTTTGGTGTGTTAACACCTTCATCCTCAGTAATTTCGATCATGCATAGGGTCCCATGAGTTTGTTAGTATTACATATTTTTGATTGGCAGAGCAGGGCCTAAACAATCGAGGTTACCCAGGGTGAAAATAATAAAGCTCTCATATTTACCTCTTACTTTGCAGTCATGAGCAATTCTACGCATACATGACAATGTTTGTGTCCAGCCGTTACCCTTGGGTAACCATACCCTTAGACGCTGGATTCTGATACTGCACCCTGGCCCAGCTGACCTCCTGAACCTTCCATTCTATGTATGTTCTTGTGATTATCATGCTCTGGAGCTACATTCCACTGACTATTACTGCAAATTAAAACCTGAAACTAACACAACAGGTTTTTGCAAAGCTTCCCAAGTACTTCCTGGTTACTCAGCCTCTTGTTCTGTTTGCCTTCAACTTACCCCAGAAGAGGCTCGAGAATTGCCTTTCCAAATGACGTGATCATTAGATTCACGGTTATTTTGCTTCAAAAGGCTACAGGACCCGGATGCTTTACTGAGAATATCCATAGTAAACGTGATGATGTGCGGAAATTTACCCTTTGCCTATCAACGTGTTAAACCATACGTGACGTCGTCTATGCCCAGCTATTGCCCATGGGTATGAGGTTACCCATCCTTGCAATGGTACATCCGGGCTCGGAAGTCGCGTGCGTGCTCAAAGGTCACTCATCTACAAAAATGTACGCCCATTTTCCTCAGCTCCTCTTCTATTTGTTGGCGAGTAAACACTGGAAGTCAGTATAAAAAACAACTCCAATGTTAAATTCCCATCATCATTAAATTTTTTCCGGCAGTTTTTCTTCCATAGCTGTTTTCTTTTCAATAGTACATTGTTGTGGTTTGTGTAGTGGCTATCAAACCAAATACTCATGCTGCAAAGTTTTTTTTCTCCCAAGTGAGAGGTTTCTCAAGTGAACCGGTTTTATTAGGGCCGGAAATACTGCGCGGTCGAGTTTTTTTGTACTGAAGTTTTTGCAACTATTTCAACAACATCCTGTAATTACAGAATTTTTTTTTCGTCCTTTGGGGACTTTTAGGAGGCGGGTAGGTTATACTACTCGTTATGGATTCCCTTTGTCTTTGGACTATTCTCTGAGTCGTCTGCGCCTAGAGATTATAAGTTTGCAAAGTTGGACGCTCCTGGAACCCTTGTATGTACAATCCTGAAAAAGAATCTAGAAAGTTTGTTGAAGCGAAAACTATGGTCCAAATTGGTTGTAAAGTTGAACATATTGGTTTACATACATTTTTTGATTCCTTCTCCGAATATCCTGAGCTGACCTCCCGACCTCACCTCGCATTGTTATCCTCAATCCTCGGCCTGTGTCAGCGATGATGGGTGAGGTTCGATTTTGCTGAAGCCGAGCCACCACACTGAATGCACATGTGTTCTTCGTTTGTACAGCTTGAGGTCATTGCTCACTTTTCATGTGTGCTTCGCCGGTGGTGCAGGATTTTCCAGACAACAACGTCCCACTCCCAATTACTACTCGTTAACTCATTTATTGCATGGTCCAGTTAATTGCTTTCAATTGTCCTCTAAGAACATTTTATAGGAGAATTACTGCAGACGTCTTGTCGTTGTTCCGTTCGCGGGTTGTTGTTCGTTCGGTCTGCGGGCCTTTTATGGCTGGGCTGAATCACCTCGCCAGTAATCCAACCCATTGCTGCCTTCTTGTCGTACATGGACAAGGATTAGAAGCGCGTCTATGCAGCACCATTTCCACCTCAGGTGCGCTCAAAGCGTCTACTCCTGAAGTGCGGTTTTTTCTGGATCGACCCGCTCTCTTTGCTATCCTGCGTTGCCTACCTATTCTAACTCACCTACATCATTTCTCATTACTGGGGCTTGAACAGGAGTTCAAGTTCGCAAACAAAGCTCGGAGGTTCGCATGCGTCATGTGCTCCGCACAATGCGTTCGTGGATATCCTGAACTCCTGTATTCTTCAGCATACCTGATTTCCTTTCATTACTCTCACTATTATTACTACACATTACTCATTACATCACAAAGTGACAACAGAATGGTTGCATTCTAGCGAAAGCCATCTGTTTTGCAATAGAGTGTTGTCTAGACAAAAATCTAATAAGTTTAATCAACCTAATAGATAATAGAATGCATCATCCAGAAAACCAAATACATCTGGAACAAGAAGCTCCACAGCGTTTTTTTTCTTTCCCCTAGGCTTTGAGGCTCTTCATTCCTAGACAATTCAGTCCATTCGGTATCGAATATTTAAATGTCGACTATATTTACTACATTAATCGGTCAGTACACCACTCTTCAAGCTGTTTGGCTCATGTCCCACCCGTCTCGAACAGCGGCGAGACTAGTGCCACAGTTTGTTTACTTATTAATTTTTTTATTTATTCAATTATTTATTTATTTACGACATATGGGCGTGCTATTGATGCAATACACTAGTAAGAGTAAACTGTTAAAAAAGTAAAAATGATCGGAGCACTGTCAAACCATAAGACTTAAGAAGAAGGAGAGGGGTCTGGTCAGGGCTTCTCCCAACCTGTTGAAATCCAGGAAAGCTCTGGGAGATGTCACTACCCAGTTTGTGGCAATACTGTAGCGGTCATTTCTCGTGGATTTCATGAAAACTGTACAGCGGATTTTAAGGCAAATTTTTAAAGAGCTTTTTGGATTTTCCTAGTTCTGGACTGCATTTAGCCTCGGAAAGTAGCGTTTCGTTGTTGTCAGTGTATCCTTTCCATTTGAATTAACAATCCATCTAACAAGGTGAATACGTCTGTTTATGAAAAATATATGTGAATTTAATTTACCAAAATTTTATAAATCCTTCAATCTATGGGAGCAAGACCTACCACGTGTGTTCGGAGAACTCCTTCTTATTGTTGAAGCAGTAAAAACTTGACGAAACACTGCTGCGCGTTTTTTCCTGCCGTTCCAAATCTTGTTTCTCATAGTTCAAATACAGGACTGGCCGGAATCGCGATGGCTATGAGTCGTGGCGAGCAGCTGTGGCATGGGTAAATACAACGGCCGTAGTCCGATCATGTACACCCATCCGGTATATTATGTGTCATTTGCATTCTGTCCTGAATTCCACGGTGACATCATTCCAGGAAACGAGTGCTTTCTTATCTGTTATGAAACAAAACACAAAGTTCGGAAGTCAGCTAAGGCTCGAAGCAGGAAAACAGCACTAATGGCCAACTCTCTAGTGGATTGTTTCGCATCTTTTGATGTATGCTTCTTCTAAGGGTGCTACTGAGGAGAATTACTGCTGTTACTGTGTAGTACAGCTTCCTGGTGTGAGTAGCTAGTGTACCATAGACGTCATCGATACCGTTCAATTTTTAGAGCTAATTCTCGATAGTTCTGCAACTCCTAATTTAATTTTCTTCATTTAGAATTATTCTTCAGCTTCAATTGATAAACTCGTCTTTTGCCCTCTAATTAGAAAGAAGAATTAATTTCAAGTTCACAGTAACAATCATTTAGATTTCTCTCGAAATCGTTCCACCAAGGCCAGAGCCAATTTATACATTAGTGAATGTGTCAATGCAACTTCGTCTCTTTTCAAAGTTTCCATACTTTAATGGGTATCTCTGCGATAATCTTCCTTTCCAGGTTTTTCTTCCAGGAAACTATCACCTGGGTTTCTGCGAGTTCCTGGTTTTTCTTTCCACAAATGCTCTCTTGTTCATTAGGAAACCTTTAAAAACCTTTCAGTACAATTTTCTGCATGGAAATTTTACTATTTTCTTATGTGAATTCCAGACCCTTTAACAAACTACAAATATTGCTGGTGACTTTGAGTCATTTCCTGATTCACTGTGGAATCTTTCCTTTTTCTTCCTTTTCTCATGTCATCCTATTCACTTCTATGGAGATACTACTTTATTGTCGTTACCTTTACGTTTTTACGTTTACCTTTTCGAGAAGTTCTGTAACCAATGGTTTCCTTGAAGTCTCTCGTATCTAATAGATGTGCCACACCTTCATTCATTTTTCGTTTCTTTTCTCTTCTATTATACCCTACTCCAACCCGCCCCTGCTTATTTTTTTTCTGGAGATTTTCTTCTGCTGACTTGTTTCTCTACGTAACTGCTGGCTCATTTGCGGTTTCCTGTTTACCGCCACACACTATTTTTCCCCCATTGTGACTTTACTTATTCACTTGTTTACTCATCCATTTATTTGCTTATGAGCTTATTTATTTACTTGTCCTTTCACTTCACTTCCTCATCGGCTGTTCAGCCATTACTTTCCTTCTTTACTTTACCTGCTTTATTTTTCTGTTCCCCGTTCCGAAATGTAAGCAGCATACGTACGTGAGTGTTAATGAAATTGACTCGCAGTATTCTTTTTTTCGGCTGATATAGTTTTAATAATTCTTCCTGCATCAACCACCGGAGAAACTATCGATTATTACGGCTGTGTCGATTGCCTCCAGCTAAAGTTTCAGAAATTATTCGACGATGCACTTCACCACGTGCATATTTATTTCCTATTCTCATGTGCTTCTTCTGTTTCAGCCCCTCCAAGCCATTAAATAGGTGGAGCTCTGTTGTTAAGGTTCATTTCTTTGTCATGATCCACCAGTTCTTGATCTTTGCTTATCCGCAGAGTTTTAGTCTAGTGATTTACTACTGCTTGCACACATTTTATATGTATAGTTTTAGTTTAATGAATTCATTATTGGTTGGGGGGGGGTATGGAGCGTTATACCTGGGAAAACGATGAGAGCGAACTCTGTTATTGGTCAATCCGTGAAAGTGGCCAATCGCAGCATTCTGCCGCACCGCCCACTTTGGAAATAACGCTCCCCACCCCTGATTGGGCTCTTAGCACGTTGGTTTGAGCTTTGTTTTTTTCTTCGTCAGGGGGGGGGGGCATGATGTTTTTTTCTTCGTC
>JARK01001457.1:320740-339146 GCA_000688135.1 Ancylostoma ceylanicum | reverse complement strand
TTCGTGAAAGCAGTAACCTGTATTCAGAGCAAACACATGTAACTAAGCTTAAAGAACCGTCAGCAGCATGTCTTCCATTTAAACAGAGCCGGTAGAGGGAGCCAGGCTGACAGAAACTTCAATGGGAGATCACTGCTGAACTGACCTCACATAGTCTTCGCAGATGTCAACCACTGGTAAGCTCATACACATTTTCTAGCAGGTAAGTGTTGATTCTACTGCAGGGAACCGATCCTCGACCAGATCTCAATGATGGACGTCATTTTGTGAGACATTGCGGATGGTGGCCAATTACAGATTTCGGCCTTTGCGAAAAAAAAATTTTCTTAAAAAATATGAAATCGATGGGATGGTGCGGTTTTAAAGAATTTCTATCTCTCATGAGTCTATACAACTTCCATAAAAATCAGAACCTCCATGCTCTACTTTGAAAGAAATTGTAGACGAGAAACCAAAAGTTGCAATCTTTTTGCTCGCTACTGTAGCTACAGAGAGTTGAACAGGGCCTGGATGCGTTATGAAATTACCCAAGATAAACGTGTTAAGACCTATGTTATAGGTGAGTGAGTTTATGAGATCTCAACGCGTTTACCCTGGGTTATATCAATAAAGCATGTTGGGTCAGACAAATCGGTCTGGTGGAGCATGGAAGAACGTTCAAGGATTATAGTTACTGAAGTGCCAAGTTTGGTGGCTCATATAATCGAACTACGTATTTGTTTCCAACGAAAAAATCCTTCAAGTAACAATATTTCACCAGTCAGCTAAAATTTGCTTAATGTTTGATGCTTTCTTTTTTTGTTCCTTGTAGTTTCAAGATGTACTTCTTTTTCTTTTTCCTTTTTCTCTCCGTTCCCAAACTCAAACTCCAACTCCTTTCTCATTTTCTTCCGTATTTGCCGTGACGTCGACGAAGAGTTTTGTAGTTACCGTGACCACCACTACGAAAAAGCCGTGAGATCCGTGCATTTTTCAGTATCCCACTGATGGGAGAGATTCGAGCGCCATGTTGTATGAGTCCGAAGAACGCCTGTATTTGTGCGATGGTAAGCGTTATTTCCATCGTCTTCGCCTGGGTTTTGTGGATAGCTCAAAAACTCGGAGCCGAATTTTATCCAAAAATTCCTGCTGAAACGTTCCAAAGCGCGTTCGCCTTTATGATATCGCAATTGTGGCCGCCATATTAATGAAACGATCTCGTGACGAATTTTAGGATAAAATCGAAAGCGGCCGTTTTTGATGGACACCCAAGGTTTTGTCTTGATGTAATCCAATTTGGGCACAAAGTTGTAGCAATCCTTGTCCTATCAGCTCCTGTAGAGCGTGGATATGTTCAGAACCAATGACACGTACAGAGATATTTGCCCACCACCCGAGTTTAGCTGAAAAAAAGCTCGGTGAATGTCTTTTTTGCAAGGCTATTGGGTTGCAGCAATGAAATAGAAATATACCAATTTCCGGAATGAGGATCGTATTTTGGGAATTTGTAGCAGAACGAAAAACAGCATGTTAAAAGGGCATTCGTCTGCATTTCTGGGAAATTAGTGTTGTGGAACATTTGTGCGCAGCAAAGATTAAATTAAGGAGTGGAAACGAAGTAAGTAATAGGACGCCGTGAGAATTAGAGGAAAGGAAGTGACTTTTCTGGTTGATTTATCGTCAAAACTGTCTTCGGTAGATTCCATTTCTGATTTGAAAGTTCAAGGAGCAAATGATTTATTAGGAAATTTTCGTACCTATCTTATCTAAGCTTAACCAGCTCAAGGAGATTTTGTACGTAGTAAACCATAGAAAAAAAACCATAGCTTCCTGAAATTTGATTACCATTTTCTTTATGTTTTTATGAGCAATGTTTTGAAAAAGTTTTGCATTGATCTCAGCCCCTTCTTCATTCTTTTGCTGATTCGAGCATACTAGACATATAGTAAGGTCCATAATTCAAGCAGTAGGGTGCCCCGATAAAGATATGTAGTTGGAATCCACTCAAATCCATGGAAAAATGCTAGTGTTACAGTTACTATTTAATAGTGTCTGGCTGACGAGTAGTGCGTTGATCGAATAATGTTTTATACTATTACATAGATACACCCAATATTCGAACATTTGCTTTCGAATAGGTCGATTGAAAGTGTTCATAAAATAGAGAACCGTACTCTTTTGCGTGAATGAAATCAAGGGCTGTAGATCTTTGTGTTTCTAGAATGTTCGAAATTCTTGAATGGAGCTTTGAGCTCTGCAATTTTTATTCAAATTCATTACATTTACTCGATTTTTATTCGGTCAACACCGCTGACGAGGTGTAGGGTCACTCTCAGTTAACGTTATTCCATGATTCTGAATAATTCATCCCTGTACTATTGACTAACACGTCATCCAATACGTTTTGGAATAATTCAAGCGCAAAACCTTTTGCCTTCGAAACATATCGTGGCGTCATGCGCTTGCCCTTCTGAAGCCGAGCTGCTCCGTGAACATCAAAATGAATTCCGTTTAAAAGCACATGAAGGTGTGTACAATTTCCATATCTGCATTTCTGTAGTTTGCAAGTGGAATTCCGAGGAAAACATGGCTCTGAAATAGCATTGTCGTTCGTTCTTCTCCGTGAAGACGCGTCATAGCCGTGCAGGCTTTGTTGTGTCTGCGAAGTGTAGCAAAACATACCAGAAATCCTCGGAATCACGTCGTCGATTCACTCATATTTGAAACGTTTTCAGGCATTCGAAGCACTGGTATTGGCTCAATCGTTAGTTTTTACAATTGGTTACATATCAAAAGGTGAAGCACTCTACAATTCCGCGCATACATTCTTTTCGGAAATTGTTAGTTGGGAGTTTTTAATACCGATCGTTGCCGTACAGGTAAGAAATCTTTTCGTTTCGCCACAATTTATGCCATAATATGCGGATGACGACGTACATTTCAACTAATACTCATCATATTGACGCAAACTTTACTTGTACATTTTACTCGTAGCACATTTGATGAACAACCAAATAAATCATATGGAATGAAATTGGATTTTCCCTACTGTACTATAACATATAGTCAGCGATATGGAAAGATATCATATAATATTAATACGGCTACAAAAACTTCCACATTTTGTTAAATACCACTGTATATAAAAGACTAGTTCATTATGTCCCGAAAGTAATGGTCATTTGGCGCGTCGACTCAAGGAGTCTGGACGGAGTTGTTCTCTTGGACGCGGGTTATGGTTCCAAGCCAGTTCGCAGGAAATTTCTCCAAGGAAAATTGGTGCTTCACTACATTGTTCGAAAGGTTAGGTCCCCAAGGGCTTGGATTTTATGGCGCTCCAACGACAACTTTTAGATATGTATTGTTTATTCTGGAACAAGTCAGCAATCCTTGTTTTACCACGTCCGTTTGATTTTCAACTTTTGCGGTTTTTGAGCTCAAATTAATTAGCGCAGCGGTTGCATAAAACCTGCTGCGATCAAGGAAACCATATGCTCAAAAAAAAAAAAAACAGATTTAGGCTTCATTACGCAGTTTACGTTGTCGTCATTGCATAAATACTTCTGCATACGCCGTAATTGCACAGCTGCATAAACTAACACCCATTTGGGTAGCATTTCGGAGTAAAACGACGTCTCAGAAAATTCCCTGAATATGGCCACGGTCAACAGATTGGCGCTGAGAATTGATGCTCGCGTTCCGAACAAAAGGTCCCGAATGAGTTGCGATTATTGGAAGTTCTTCTCACAACAAAATGAAACCTAGTAGTTATTAAAGAAAAGAACTAGAGAAAAAAAACTTGAAAATAGGTAAAAGAGAGCTTAACGGAAGGAAAGAAAAAGAAGGGTTCTTGAAAAAGCACTCTACTACCTATTCGGCTATAAATGGGAGCAAAACTGAGATAACATGCTCCTACCAGTCTCTGCGTGTATAAATTGATAATTATTACTATTCTCTGAAGAGAAAAAGTATGCTGCGAGTAGTTTTTAGCTGATTTATGTAGATGGATTTTCCTGATAGTTTATGCATAAAGTATTTTTCAACAACCTATGCATTTTCTATAGTGAAATTAGAGTGTTCACAATTTTACTACTTTCTGGATTTTCAGGTAACGTTATTGTTGATGAATCTAGTCTCATTTTTGGCGATTCGATGTGTTGTGCCATACTTTTTATTACCATATATTGCTATGTCGGTTTTTTCACTGTTCATCGCCACAGCGCTCATAGGAGTTACAAGTAAGTCTATTTCACCTTATAGTACTCCTATTTATCATTGTTACACTCCATTTTCGAAGCATGGTCTTTGATCTTGGTGTGTAATTTTACGTGACTCTCCAAAATGACCTCTCACCATGGGTAGCACGGGGCGGAACTGCGGTTGAACTGGTCATGCACACGCGTCTGATGGAGGGGACGGAAACCAGTTGATGATTTACTCGAAAGTTCGTTGTGTAGAGGCGAGAAGGAACGCAGAATTACAACAAAGTCACCAGTTGACAGAGTATCCATAGAGTTTCCTGGAATTTTGGGGAAAACCTTGGCAAGTTTATTTGTGTACTTGAAATAGGTTCGCGCCTTTTTGTTCCACATGTGCGCTGAACCTTACTCTTCTCCCTAGGATTTTCGACATGTTATTGGTACACACAATTATCTGTACAGGAACATAAGCGGAACAAAAGGAGGTTATTCAAACTGAGTCAGGTACCTCATGCATCACTGAGATTAAACGGGGTAGACGTACTGACACCACATAAGCTTATCCATCGTTGGCAACGGCGTCAACGCCTTCATCAGGGTAATCTTAATGATGCATTCAGGCCCAATTCTGGGAAGACGTTTTTGAGAATCTCTGATTCATTGACGATATTACCTAGGCGTGGATGCATCACTGAAATTACCCAGGGTACATGCTCTAACGTATATAAATTTATCCTTTACCTTACACCCGTCAACATGTTTGATATCGTTAACATCCATCTGCTATCTGTACTCATGGGTAATTATACCCAAGTGTAAAAAATTACCCGTCCATCGAATAATGAATCTGAGTCGTAGGCTGTGGATATTGTGAGTTACGCAGTAGCACACTTCGATTTTTAAGGATAACTCCTAACTCTGAGCGCGAGAGGACAGAAGAATTTTTTTTCTGAGGGCCGAGATATTCAGATTTTCTGAATTCTTTCCCCTCGGCTGAAAAGTTGACGATTTGAAGGTCCTGTCCCGGTAGTTCCTCCATCGAGCTAGAGCCAACCAATGCCAGACCACTAGCTTGAGATTGTACAGCTTAGCATTTCGATTTTTTTGAAATTCTTGCGCTGTACTTGTTATGTACGTTGTTAAGTAAGGTGCGTTGTCAAGTCGTTCAGCATTGTAGCTTAAATCGCTCCTGTCTAAGTGCTTGCACAAGGTGAAAAGCTGTGAAGACAACTACGTAAACAATCTTCTGGATGAGTGACTACACTGCATCCAGAGGGAGTACAAATTCAAAAAAAAACTGGATTTGAACGTACCTAGTGGTTAAGAAAGGTTAAGAGAGTGTTCTCTGAAGATCAAACTGACAAAACCTGTTAGAATGTTGGATAGGTAAAGAAAACAATGAGGGAAGGAGACCAATTCATCGTTTTTTTTTCAGTTGACCGGATAGTATGGGTTTTTGGATGGTCTTGGCCTCCGAGCTTGTTATTACTGTTACTGTTTCTATACTTGATTATAGAACTATATTTCGTCAGTTTGAAATTGACAGTGTTTAAAGTGCTGGTAAAGCGAAAAAAGGTACGGAACGAGTTTTCTGCCCTTTCTGATCACTAACTGACCAGCTGCATTCCAGGCGGTACAAGGTACAGCAGAGAAGCCAGCGTTAAACGCTACCGATCCGATGGACTCATATAGTCGACGGTCCACGGTCGTCGTTACGGACGAGTTTCTCCAACAACCGCCTCGCTTCTGATCTCAAACACATTCTCATGGGTTAGTCGAGCGTTACTCTGATATCGTTGGAAATAGTTTTTGTTAAGGACCATAAATTCCAGGTACTGAACGCGGTTCTCGCTATGTGTCTTGCTCAACACGCCTCATCTCTCTCATCTACGCTGCAATAAATCGCCTCGCTCCTTGTCTTTGCTTTTTATTTTTCTCAACGTACAAAAAAGTTGTTTTATTGTTTTTTTTTCTTCTGCTAGGATACTCATTGAAGAACGTCGCAGTCGGGTGTAAATATGAAAGTGGTGCTGTTTGAACATAATCATCTTGAAAAAAAAAACATGTAGGAAGATTTGTGGGTCGGCGTCAACGGGACCTGTGTGATGTGGTCCATTACATTTTGACCAGGTAATTTGTTGGAAAACAGTAATTTCTTTCATAGGCGGTAATTCGAAGGCAAGTTCTTGAGTAGTGGGAAAATCTGAGCTGATTTATCACATGGTAAGGCAATCACAAGAAATGTAATGTGGTCCTAGCTACCAGACCACCTGCAGAGCTAAGCCACTATCGTTTTCTGTCTTCTTTTCCTGTTTCTTCTGCCTAGAAATTCGCAAAACATTCACTGAATACAAAAGAGCGGGGAATAATCGCGATGGGAAGGTGATATCTCATTTTGCTGATTTTCAATGGTTTTTTATCACCTTTACTGTAAGCTTTCTTAGCAAAACGGCCATTGAACACTGAAGTGTAGAATGCTACTAATACCTTACCCAGGTAAAATGTAGAATACTGTTTATTAGCCCACCTAATCATTTTTACCTCTTGTCGGTGACTATCGGACCCAAATAAGTCTTTTTTCACAGTTCCAGAGGTGAGGTTGGTAGACCACCCGCAAGAAAAGTCGATAAGGTCACCGGCGATAGAGCACAGATGTTGCTACGCGTTTTGAAATCAAAAAGAAGTTTGATTTAGACCATTTTCGAAGTTTCGAAACGTCAACTTACGGATTTGCCATTTCTGAAAACATCATTGAATGCCTGAAATAAAAGAAAGTTCATTTAATGTACTGGAGAAAGTAATCCATGCTTGACTTCCACGGCATCGACTCTGTGAACATATGATAGAATCAAGATGTGCTGCCTATTCTGGATTAGGTCTGCGATAGGGAATCACATTTCTATATACTCATTTCTTTATCGTAGGAAACGAAAAATAGAAAACATCATCAAATGGGTGGGCGAGTACAACTAACAGGACTGAGCGGAGGTATAGCGTAATGCCGAAAATTCGGAAGTCGAAGGGTGCAAGAAGTTCAAAATCTGGGTAAATTGAAGGAAAACAAAAAGAGCATGTTTGACTCGACCTAATCCAGCTGCTGCCATTATTGTAGAAACCTAGAAGTTGAGAGCTCGTCTGCCAGAACTCAGGAGCGTTCAAACTTCCCAAACCTTCACTCCGACGTTCCCTGATGCCGATGATGACTATTCAGCACCTACTGGCAGATTCTCAGTGGTGCACTGGTACAGCGCCAACTTCCATAAGCCATTCAAAATCTGCAGGGGAAGTGTAGTTATAAAAAATTTATTCAAAAAGTGAGCAAATAATTATATACAAAACAGTACGAAGATGACAACGGCTCTGTCGCAAACCATTAAACACCGATTATAATGCTGAGCAGTCCGTTCTCAGTACCTACACTCCCACTTGAAAAACGAGATGTTCGCGAGGAACTCATGCAGAACATCAAAGGTCATCCACAAATCGAACCGAGCAACTGCTGCGAAAACGCTGCACAATCCGTGCAGAACATCGAACATTTCAAGTGACGCAAACCGTGAAATCGACGCACAAATTGTGGATTTGCGAGGTATAACAGTTGAAATATGAAAGGCACTCGTCCTAGCCGCACTACGGGCACGTCAAAACGTTAATATGTCTGGAAAATATGCGAATAGATAAATTCAGTAGCATGGATTTCTCTTGTTCCTCGACGTCTTAGACGTAGTTACTTAATTACTTAATTAATTACAATCTCCTTATCCACTAAATATGACAGCAGGCTTCACCAAAAAGTCAGATGAACATGGCGGCAATGACAATGCTAGTCAGAGAAACAATAACGGCTGACGATGACAATGCCTCCTCCGGAATTTCCGGATCACCTCCATAATCGCCGCTATCCGTGGCGTCAGGTGCGCTATCTCCAGCGTTTGAATCGGAATTTTCGTCTACCTTAAATGAGCGATCCATATCTAACCTCTGCAAGGCAATAGTCTCTTTACTCCATCACAAAAAATGCGTACCATGTCCTGGACATCTCCCTCCTCAGTAGCAGTTGGCTCAGCTGATTCCATCGGCTCACCCTCTGGCTCCGGCATTGCTTCCTTCTCCGAGGGGCTCGGGGTCACCACCTAAATCAAACGGCGATGGTGTACAGTAAAGAACTTTCGGTCCATGCACACGGATACGCTAGGCAAGCTACAACTACACTACTAGTAGGTTGTCTAACAAATCCCACTTCATCTGCAGCACCACAATGTGCTCCGTTGAAACCTTCGTTACAGACGCATTTTCCGCATTCACAATGCCCGTTGCCAGAGCATTCAGCCTATAGAAAAGGTCGTCACATACAAAATCCTGGACGAAGGTGAGCTAAGGAAGGATGATCAGCACAGTTAGCAATAGAGCATTAAAAAAACTATAGCGAGGTCTACAAAACACTCATCGGCAATTGTTGACGAAGAAACCTAAAATTTAAGGGAGGCACGTGGAAGCAAATTCTGGAAATTGGAAACTCTCCTATTTTTCAGGAAAGAGCGAAGAAGTCACTCTTTCCCATGAAGGAGTTTCCTCATACAAGCTTTGTACCCACAAAAGGGATATGATCAAGGAAGTAAAAAAAAACTGTTAATAGTAAATCAATAATTCTGAAAGGGTCGTGGACCACAAAATCAGCAGTAGAGGAGAATGTACAGCCGCTCACCGTAATATGACAGGCTTGACTGGACTGAATTTTCTACAACGCGAAAAATCAACCTCTAGCACAATTCTTGGATTTCGCTCCAAGATCGATTTAGATCCAAGAACATCGGGTTGTGTTCCAAGTTCAACTGGAAATTCGTAAGACGCGAACGGAAGGATGTTTCGTAGAGACGTGGACCGTCGTTTTGTTATAGACGCTAATGGTGTGCGCAAATAGTGAGGAAACAAACAAATCCGGAACCCTAACAGTACTCCACACTCGTTCCATACAAGCCAATGGCAAAAACATGACTGATTCCACAAAAAAAAACCACATATGAGGGATCAAAATACAACTGAAACCCTATGGAGAGGAAGAGGTGTCGAGCAGCTTTGAATTTTTAAAGGATGGGCTTTATGTACCTATGGGATACCTCTCCTTTTACCAAACTTGAGATAAGCTGGCAGTTCTTTTGGTTTAAAAAATACTGGTACTCATCGTGAATGTAACGAGTTCATCGACTTCACAAACCTACCTTAATAATATTAGATTCAAATCGTGGTGAAAGCATCAAACCCTCATAGATACATAAAATTTTGCGGTACCATTCTCCAGAAAAGTTGAGCAAGAAGAGCGAGACACATGATCCGATCCGAGGACCAATTCAGGAAAAAGACCAATACCTTCACAAAGGATGAGTTAAAGGTAAGTAAGTAAGGAAAACGGTAGAAATGAAACTATTGTTAGAAGGAACTCTTACCAATGATAGAAACTAAAGAGGTGGGGCCAAGCATTCAGAGGAGCCGCGATACGACCTGATTTCTGTGGAATACTCCAGAAAACTGCCCTGATCTATTGACCCACGAGACAGCATGGTCTCTTCCAAACCGCCCATTCACAGTTGAGTATTTGCCCGTCGTCTCTGCTCCTCCGCCCTTTTCTACTTCTCATTACTACAGGGAATCATGAATGTTTCCAGGTTAGTTCTAAGCTTCCCATTCATTGAGAGTGGACGAGTTTCTTCAGCAAAATATGCCATATTCTCCTATCTGTACCACTGATCTCTGACTGAGACAGGTTACTCAGCCGAGCTATACCCATTTTTGCCTGAAGAACTCGCCCAGCTTGAAAGGGCAAGTGTATCACAACCTTTCCAGGAACTTCCATGAATTTCGTCACAGCTCCCTACCCTGGTGAAATGGACAGTCATACCGTGGGTAATTTTTCTAATGATTCGTATAATTCAAACATTAATTAGCTTTTTTTTGGAACAAGCCTTTTTTACTGTGGTCTTTATGTTTTCAAAGGATAGAGATGGAATTGTTCATGGGAAGTAGGAAAAATTAGGCTCTGGCAATCACAAATATTCTGGGAAAGTGCCACATAATATCCACTGCAATACCAGTAGGTAGTTGTTCTGTAGACGATTAACTTAACTGTTCCAAAAATCATCTAATACTACGATACAATCATACTCATTCATAAACCTATTTAAATCCATAGAACTTACTCCGCCTTCCATGCATGTGCCTTTATCGGTGCTGCAAGAGCAATCATCTCTTTGCCAGCCGTCCTCGCATCTACAAAAAATTTCCTTATTACCCTAGTTTTCCTCTGTTTTTCACATGTTATTTAGATGGCTAGCTTGGTTGAAGAGGGCGTAAGACTACCAGGGTATAAATAATAAACACCTGGCAGTTTTTCTCAAAATGATCATAGGTAAAAGGATCACCCCTTTAGGCGCTTGAATGCTAGTTCTGCTAACGTTCTCATTTTCTATCGCTGCTTTCTTACCCCCCACGGCAGCGCCCAACCAATCATAAAACCCAGTGGTCGGTGCCAGCCAATCACAGAGTAGTGGAGAGCCACTCCCCTCCTCTCTCATCTATGTTTCCACCTCTCACATCAACTGTTGCACAGCAAGGAACAAATACCATGTGATCCTTTGTTACCTGCATTTTCCGCATTCACAGACTCCATTGCCGCTGCATTGCCTGCCATCAGCCCCAGTTGGGCAGGATGCGTGATCGCACTGACAGAATCGTCCGGTGACCTTCAAGAATTACTTTTGGAACTTAAGATTGGCTACATACTAGCTCTTGAATTTCCGGAAGAGGTCTGCTGGTTATAAGCACGTGTTAACCGTCAGCTTACACAAACTAGGCGAAAATGCGGCTGTGATGACAGCGGTAATCTGATACGTTACAGCAATTCTCACCTCCTTTCGTACGAAACAAGGTGTATTGTTTGTATTGGGAAAAAACGCAGAATTGAATTGCATTAGAAATTTCATGGATTATATCCCCATTTTTTTCGGCTGTGAAAAAATATTCTGGTGGTTACCGTTTGTGCATTGCATTGGCACTGTCCGCAACGACACATTCCTCGTCCTGAACAAATTGGAGCTCCTGGCTTCCTGAAAAGAATATCAAAGTGGTTATTTGGTAATTTCTTGATAGGATCGGTTGATACATTAGATATATTCAAATTCGAAAATTCAATTTCGAATGAGTTGAGATTTCGGATTTCCGTGAAAGAGAGGGTGGTGCAGCTCTTGAAGCATGATAAGAAAGTGTTCAGGGTTACCTCTTGCTTGCTATTTGGGAATTAAATTTATTAATTTATTCGGATCTTATACGATACTTAGTATGAAATATCGAAGTGGCAGAAGAGACGAAAATTGGAAGTCTGAACCGGAAAAACTGTAAGAAAAGCTTTCCAGAGAGAAATGGTTCGAAAGGAAAGATGAAATGTCATCTTTCAAAATCATTTCTTGTTCCTAAGGCGCAGAACGGCATACAGAAGGATCCGGAAAGAAGGTCCATCAAGAGCGAGAGGTGCAAAATCCAACCGCTATTTTGAGCATTCAAGATCCCAACTTAGAGCTGCTGTAAACGTGGAAGGGAAGGAAAAAACTGGAAGAAATAAGAATCCTGGAATAGGCGAAATATGGAATTTAAAATGACAGAATTTAGAGAACGTGGCTCTCCAAGTCATCAGAAATGCGCATTTTCCAATAGTTTCAAAATTGTCCTTCATCCTTATCTATCCGGGAAACAAAGCTAGGAATTTTCCTTACTCTCTGCAGCGATCCTCCAATTCCATGGCATTTTTGACACCATAGCTTGCCAATGGACATTCACAGCGATCACCACCCCTTGTTGATTCACAAACACACTGTCCACAGATCAGATTGCCATGTTGGTGACATAAAGGAGAGTTCTTTTCCTGGAACCACCTGGATTAGTTCCATTCTCCCGAACAAAATTCGGTGTACTTGGGAAAACTCGCCTGTTGAGTGGGTTTCTCGCATTCGCAGCCACACAACGGGGTGACATAGAGCGCTGAGACTGACGTGTAGCCGTAGACTCCGACGGAAATGGCGACGTCGGCACCGTCGCGACACTCGAGGAGGGTGACCTTGAGGTGTTCAGTTAGTAAACAGGGCAGACTCGCGTGACTCCTCAAGCTTAAAAGCGCGAACTGTCATCGCGACTAGCACAAAGCGGGAACACATGACATGGTGATGGATGACCGCTTCACTTTCGGCTGCGACTGGCGAAGGGACGTGTACGAATATCAGTAACACCAAACAGAACATACTTTGATTTTGAAGTTGACTCTCTGCCCTTCTTTGAGGCCGGGACACTGCTTACCTTCGACTTCTCGCCTGAAACAGAACGTATTACGGCGATTACCATCAGCTGACTATGAGCATTAGAAATCCTGAAAGCCTCTTGTCCCAGGAAATGTCCCCAGATGCGAATAGGAAGCCCTTTCAAACAGCAAACACAGACTATTACCGGAATGCCGCGGAACGAGACCGTTTAGTTGACTTACAACCACCATTCTCTATGCATAATCCCAGGAAAAGACCTAATCGGACCGGAGGAATGTACGTCTTAGGCATAACGGACATTTATTCTGGATTTACATGCCCGATCGCCGATGTCCATCGGTTCCGCTTAGTAACATAACCAACAAAGAGACATGGGTAATACTCGAGAAAAAAAAAGAAAAGAACGGACCCATTGCAATCAACGAAGAACTTCATATCAAGGCCGAGCTTCTTGTATTCGCTGGTTTGAACCATGAACTCCTTGACATCGTATCCGGGAGCGGGCTTCTTGTGCATGTACTTGTACTGCACATTGAGGGTGTCACCTGGAAGAGCGAAAAGAGCTATTTATCAAAGTTGCCGTTTAGCACAAAACTTTACTGGGGTGGAATCCAGTGTTGTTTCTTAATCTTTGAAATGGTAGTCACTTTAATTTTGTGATGCAAGAGATGAAGTTTATGTGTTTAACATCATAGAATCCTTCTATTTACGTTGGTAGGATTGACTTAACATGTCCCAAAAAAGGGGTGAGGTGATTTGGCGCGTCCACTCTCAGTGCACCATCAAAACACACTAAGACGGAAATTTCAAAATACGGACCAATGAGCTTGCCTCTTCATTTAACCTAAAAGAAAACTAACGGAGCATAGCATAGTAAGCAGGGTAAGAATGAATTATGAGTCTTAACTTAGGTGGAACTGGGTCTGGATGCATCATTGAGACTGGAGATTACCCAGGATAAACGTGCTGGCGCCAGTGTCAGCGACTGGTGAATTCGTATGGTTTTATTGCGTTTACCTTGGGTAATATCAACGATGCAAGCGGCTATTGGACATTTCAGAAGCTTAATTGAGTCCGTTATCAAGAGGTTTTCAAGGTTTCAACCGTTAATTGCTAGCCTTGGATGAGATCGTGAGGTGATGTTTAACAAATAATTCATTAACCAGGGAATTTTTGAAGGACCTGGGAAAAAAAAACGTTTCCATTCTTGGAACTGGCCTCCCTTTTAGTGGGATTCGGCAAGGATTACTAACTAGCCACTGTTCTTTAGTTTTTGTTTGCTCTCGCACGATCAGGAAACGACGGGAATTTCTTGTAGTCTAGTCAAGAATAGTTATTCAAAAGCAGCTGTTACAGTTCCGGTGCGAAAAAATAGTAAATGTAATTAAAACCAGTAAAATATGTACTGTTGTCACTCCGAACGCATTTTAACCCCTATAACCCCTATTGTTTCTTTCTCTTTGCAGTGTCTAGCTGAACAGAGCCTGCTTAAAAATGTGGTTGACATGTTCGAAATAAAAAGTGGGAAAAACGTCAGTGGCTCGCTCAAGCCGCTTGTTTCTGGACAATATAGTCGGCCGTAAAGTGGGAAAGAAGCCAATTTTTTGAAAAGCAATATGTGACTTCTAGGACTACGTACATATGTTTTTAAATAGAAAAGTACGAGGAAAATAAGATTTGTGTGATGTCACGAAAAATCTTGCGCCTTAGTCAAGTGATAAATAAAATATCAGTTTCAAAATTTGACTGGATTGTAGGGGTTCTAGGAGAGCAGAGTGCAGAACAATTACAGAGAGAGAAACTAAAGATTTCCTGGGATAGTTGGAGAATTGCTTGACAAGGGTCGTTAACAAGGTCTTATGGGCTCAAGAATTACCTAGCCTGAATTCTAGCCTGTCTTAGTTTTACCAGGACCTTAATCGGATTTCCGGAAAACTCTATAAACGTACCCGGCTTCATTCGCAGCACAACTTGTTGTGGCTCAATTTGAACGGTCGACTTTCCGGATCCAGGTGATCCAAGTGGTAGATTCTGAAAGAAATTTTGCGTGTAGCTATAGCCTTCAGAATTACCCCTCGATCACTGAGTTCAAAAGCCGCCTAACAATTCACACGCATAGCCCAAACAATCACATCTACACACATGGATGAGATTTCTTTCTCGAAAAGAGCATTTATGCTGCCAGATGTTTGCTAGACATCCACAAAGACATCCAGAAAGAGATATCATTGATAGAGCTAACATTCAGAAAGCTAATATTCAGGAATATGCTCATGCGACTTTGTACATAAGTGTTGTCATGGAAAATTCCTGGAATAGCACTTACATGTGGCCCTATGCGGACCTCGGTGGCCGGAGAGTACACGTATGTCGGGTTACATGTGTCAGCTTTGAAAGCTGATCTGAGCTGGCATCGATTCTGGTGGGTGGTGTGCTGGAAACACGAACTTATAGCAGTAACCATTACACTTTGAAGACCTCGTTAGAAGCATTACCGGATCGCGGCACCATGCACAGTCTGGATGCTGCTTTATGCATTGACCGCAGCTCGCCTGCGCTTCCGGTGATCCACACAGTGCGGCTGGATTCTGACATCCCCCTGAAGCCTCAACATTACTCCACGGTTACTCAAGTAAAGAATAAGAAATGTTTAGAAGGCAGAGCCTACCAAGTTGGTAGAGAACTGGTAACAGCAGCAACAGCAGCCGCATTTGTACGTCTGAAATGCACGAAAAACTGTTATTCTTTTAATGCCAAGCAACTTGTACGAACGCCTCCAAAAACAAAACGAAGACAAGATGTTATTCATCGCGCAAAGCATTCATTCACAGAATTTAACGTTGTGGTGTACAATTCTCCAGAATTCTTTGAAAAGAATACACTAAAATAGGAGGGGCGGAAGTGCCCGAGGACCACCCAGGGCGCGTTGGAAATGGAACATTACAAGAACAATAAAGTAGAGAAAATGAAGAAAAGTTGATCCTCTATTGTTGGCAGGTCGTCCAGAAAGAAATAATCGTATATCAGTTAGAATGAGGATTGATTAATGAGTATGACTGAGATAAATAGAGGTGCAGATGAAAGTTAGCTGCTATAGAAAACAGTAAAGCAAAATGGACGAGATGCTGGGCATCATTAGTCCGAGGTAAATAAGAAGAATGACTGACACACCGTTGTGACAGGCAGAAGACAGCTGATCTCAACTGCAATTCTTGTCCGCTAGTACTTGGCAGTTCTCGATTTGTGTGGCCAACGATAGTCACGTTGGACGAACTACGGTTCTGTGCGTGAGTTGTTCACGAAAAAAGTTTCGTGCAATTTGTCATCGCGCTTACTAATACCATGACTATGCCACACTCGTATAGTAGCATGAAATTCTTGCTCAAAAAGCTGAAGCAACTGCAGGTACAGCACCGGACAACTCGGAGCAGTCCTGGAATGCATGACTCCGTGCCGGACACAATGTCGCACCGTCCAGCAGCTCCCTGGACGCCGCCCAAACACAAGCCGCACGACTTCCACTATACTACAAAATGCGTCGCTAACAAGTGTGCGGCCAGTAACGTATATCAAAAATGAATCACTGACAACACAAGATTGATGATACTACGATTCGGTGGCATTTGTTTACTGAACGCCTCCGGCCACTTTTCATGTTGGAGCATCAGCTAATCACGATATCGTTAAGAGCAGCCGGACAAATACGATGCCCACTGTGCACGCGGATAGCCGGCTGTCCAAGGGGACATCTGGGACAACAACGCTTCTGCAGCTTGGAGGTATCTAATGGGCGGGTCTTGCGGATTTTCCCAACTGAATTCCGGGATCTACTACTGTATGTCTTGCACAAAACAAAATTTAACACGAAAAAGCAGTGAATGCTCATCATATCGAAGCACAGCACCTGGGTAAAGTTCATGGATGCGGAACATCCACTCAGGATCACAATTCTTGGAGGTCCAAGACAAAATAGTAGCCCTATAGGAGCAGATTTATACAAAATGCCTCAAATGGTGAACCTCAAGGTCGAATGGTAGAAATCGCGGATGCTGCTAAATACTGCAGCAGCTCTTTCAAAATAAACTCCAACACTCTTTATGTAAAAAACCCCACCTAGCAGCACGGCTAGCCGAACAATAGGCAGCAAACTACTTATGCGGAGATCTAACCTAATCATGAAATAGCTCTACGATTCCTGACCTAAGCTTTCACAAACATCCAAATTCATGAGTTTGCAACCGCTAGGCCTAGATGGATCGGTAAGATTACCCAGGGTAAAAGAGCAGACTCCCTTGTAACGATGGGTAAATTTGTGGCCTGTTGACATGTTTACCCTGAAGCCGCATGAATCTCTGAGATTACCCAAGGCAAATGCGTTGACGCCTGTGTTGACTAGATGGGTGGATTTGTGGGTAGTTACTCTGGATAATCTCAATGATGCACACGGTCCCAGCTGTCTATCTCATCTGGGATAGCCATAGATCCTGGCAGAGTCGAAACACTCATACCTAATGAACTCATGCCTCAGACATGAGGCTCATCTTTCTCGAAAAGTCACTGAGAAATTTGTCATGCATCGTCAGAGTCGTCAGTGAGCAGGTGCGCCTCAAACCTTTCAAATATCATATTTTGTCCAGCTCACCCCTTCTAGGATTCAGCACACACTCTTCAGTGTGCGCTAGTTATGGAAGAAAGTGCTGGCAGGGCTGCTGTTTCGCGATTTTGCAGCCCGGAGCAACATGAATTAAGCGACAGTTTTCCTGCAGATAGATCTGTGGACTGCTTGAAATACTTCCATTCTCACTGTCCTAATAAAAACTGCAAAGAATTGTGATATCACTCAATATCGCGTCGTGTTTCAGTGAAGGATTAACGGGAGGAGTGAGATATTCCAGAAGTCACATTGCAGAGGTGTTCGGAATGGATTTCCAAAGGGTAAAGAAATGAAAAGATCGAGGCGATCGCTCGATAACGAATGTTTGTCTGCAAAAAAGAGCGACGTCAGTTAGATGACCTGGACGTGGCTTAGCACTTTAGGCAGCGGATCAAGCGTCGGCTGTTGATAACAATATCGCGGAGGTTGGATGTATCTAACGGCGGTTCGGCAAAAAACGCCACTGGATTTGTGTAAACCGCAGTTCGGAACGAGCGAATGCACCTAGGGCCCGGACGGAACACATGGTCAAGCGCTGACTGTGGATCGGCCCTACCCTCGTAACACGCGGGCTGCTACCTGCGCTCACATTGTCACCTCATTTCGACAGTTCTCACTTCAAATCGCCGCTGGCACTCAACTCCCTCAATGCAGAGCACCTGCGGGTCGACAGAGGGACGGGCAGAGGCTTGGTGAGCCGTGCAGTGGACTGCAACTGCTATGGTCTTCCAAAGGGTCATTACATCTAACAACGATGAGAGAAGGATGGGAAAGGAATAGAGGATGGATGGTAGTGAAATTTTCTCCTTAAAGGCAAGGTCCGGGCAAAATTTCATCTCTTGGATTTTTATTGAATTCGTCGCCCACGGCGACGCCTTGGACAGAAACAATCGAAAAAACCCTGAAAAAGTCCCACAACGGACGGTTTCCATCGACCAATTCTGGTATGGCGTTTGCAGGTTTGCAGCGGCCGTGCTTCCAAAGAACGTTGTACGGCGCGCCTACATGTTGTCTATTGTGGCGTCGTAGGAAAAAATTCATTTTCGAGGGTCTGTATGATCCGTTTGATGAGAGTGGTCTCAGAAAGAGTTCTCTAAGTGTCTATATCCATGCACTTCATCCATCTTTGTCCATTGTGTACGAGAGCACCTTTTGTGAACTGGAGCATGTTTTCTTACGGCTACCGTAATCCTCGAACGTTTGGTCCCATATCTTGTGATAGAACTCACATAGAGCTCTCAAACTTGAAATACGTGCTACAGATGTGATTT
>JARK01001457.1:301145-319191 GCA_000688135.1 Ancylostoma ceylanicum | reverse complement strand
GGGGGGGGGGGGGCAGGTAAGGACACATAGTTAGAGATAACAGCGCTGTACCTAAGGGCTATTTCTTGCCCATGCAAAAAGCCAACTATTAAATAGTTTTTTTGGAAGTTCCAAAGAAAGGGATCTTCCTGGAGGCTATGTGAGCATGACATGGATTTTTACGAAGATTCACTCTGCCAAAAAGTATCCAAGATTATTTGATGGAAATTTTACACGCACGGGCTGGAAAAACAGGAAGAGTTCTCCTCCTTATTAATTGGCATTTGATTAGATAGATTGTATTGTCCGTTGCACGGCAAGGTTTTTCGTGGATTTGCGGGAATATAAATTCCTCAGGCTGCATGTTGTAATCTTTCGCACATGATTACGTCTCTATAAAACATGGGTTGTGTTGTCTTTACATTTAAATGAATGAGAATCCTGAAGCAAGCCACTTTCCAAGCGGATTCCAACCTATTCGTAGTATATAAGTAAGATTATGCAGTAGTAAAGAAATGAAGGGGGTTGACATGGTAGTTCAGCCATTGCGGAGCACGTAATGCACATGGTGCATCACGACTTTTCGAGCCCATATGGCAGTAGTACACCACACCATGCGTTTGTGTTGGAAATTAAATTTTTGCGGCAGATACTTTTCAGGACTACGTTGTTAAATACACAAAGCAAATTGGCCCGATTGGACCTCAGTTATCAATCGGCCACCCATGAAAAACGTCTCCATCCGCAATGTGTTAAAATTCTGGATGCACAGACTTTCTTGATCTCCGAACAAAATGGCTGGGGGTGGTACAAAACGAGCTGATTCTGTACACTTATCGTCATCGAAAATGAATGAGATTCTGGAAGAATGATTGTAGCGAAAAGCCGAACACACAACGAATATAATCAAGTCCGAGTGCAAAGTGTGGAGAGGGTGGAGTAACAGTGTAAAACACAAGACAGTGATGCGATGCAGCACGCCAGCGGCCCAGCACGGGCCATTACCAGTACAGCTTTGTGGTGGATGACGAGCCGAATGGTCAGTCAGATCCATTGATAGCATAAATAGAGTGGTGTTTGTTTTTCGGGATAGCCATTTGTTTCTCCAGATGCTCGCTGGCTTGTGCACGCTGGTGCATCATTAAGCGTTTTTTTCCACAAGTTGCACCTATATTCGCATAAATATCATATGAAACCCCATAATCCAGGATCCCATTGTGGATTCCATCACGTGGATTCGCCATTCTGGTTTCAGCGGCCATCCGCTAACGTACGCTGTTGGAGTGTCACCTGTTGTGTTGCCATTGACCTTTGCAGATTTAGGTACCGACGTCTGGATAGTGATTGCCAGTTGCTCTATGTTGATGGATCTACTCGCCCAGGATTCGGGACGAATCACTCATAAAAAGCCAGACATCTAAAATTTAGACGGGTGGGAATAACTCACGGAACATCCTGGTCAGATCCAGCAGGGGCCATTCCTCCCACTGAGGCTCGCACAAGTCCAGGTGTTTTAACTTTAAATTGAGCACATATACATGCTTGAAAAAAGTGATCCATCACCGATTATTTATTGCATCCAGAAAAATCACGTGCTTATCCCAATTAGAATACCATTCTGGATAATGACAATGTTTTGGAATCAGCAATTTGGCAACGTAGATGCAAGGATCTACACAACATCAATGTAACTCCGGAAAAATAGTTCAGACTATGGTGTGGTGCAGCTCCTGGATCAGTGAAAATCAACTGTTTGTTGCCACAAAATTCACAATAAAAACATCACAAACCAGCACATAATTATTTGAAATTTCCAACATTCCAAAAAAAAAGAAAAGGAATTTCGAAGCTTTCTGTGCAGTTTTCCAGATTTGCCAGTGAGGAAACCATGAACAATTCCATCGTTGCATTTTATATTTCCAAAAATTCGCAAAGAACAAGCACAAAATGTGTATTAGTGGCGCAAAAAAGTGCTGAAATTTCCAAAGGATGGGGAGGTTCGCGGTTTGCAGCACTTAGTGTATAATTTTTGGTTTTGAACATCAAGAAATTTGAAAACTACCAACTAAATCGGACATGAAACTAGTGTGAAATGACCCCTTCAGCTGAAGTGAGCCTCCATAATCACTGCAGGGAACTTTCAAATGATCTACGACGAGAATATACTGGATTAAAATATTGCCCCACGTTGGAAACTAACCCTCCCGTAGTAGTTAGATGATCAAAAGAAATGTGGGTGGTCATTCTTGCCGACAGCCACTTGTCAAAACCAGAAAGTCCAGCGCTTAAGTAGTACAAGTAGTCATCAAGTGTGGCTTGCAGATCGTGTTAACGACCCTCGTTCTCCTCTCATTTTCTTCTTCGAATGAAACTTATGTAGCATAAACAATTTTTAAAGAGTCCCGAGGTGGATTTTTTCTATGTGGTCTGGGAATATCGAAGAATTTTGGGATCGTAGCGATTTCACAGCTCGACGGGGTGAGACGACCACTGATTCCCAGGCAAACTGCTGGAAGAGTAATATTTTTACTTCGAGGTTTCTCAAAGTGGACTCCAAGGGAAGGTAAGAGCTTTATGCTAGTACCTAGCTCCAACAAACGGCAGTTCTACATGTTGTTCACTCAGGAAAAAGCAGGGGACGAAAGATTGATGGAATGTCAAAGCCCGTTACTTCTCTGGGTTTCTACAGAAAACTGCAGTGAAAGTCACTCAAGTATAGACATTTGACTCGAATGACTCGATTAGACTTTGAAGAGTGACTGTTTGAATGGATCTTTGGATGAATGGACTTTTATGGAAACTCGACCAGATTCACAAGGTTTCTATGAAAACAATCGAAAAGGAACGCGAGTTCGAATCAATCATTTGATTAGATGTCGAAAATTCATTATTGAGTCAAAAAGCGTGAAGCAAAAATCACTTCGAGGACCCTGAAGGATAAGAATGACCGGTTAACAGAGAAAAGCATAAGCTTCTCCACTATCCAAGTAGATTGCCTCAGCATTATGGTCCAAGCAGGTTAATACATGGGAGAAAATAGAACTTCAAAGGAATTGAGGGAAAATGAATGGAAAGTGGTGTTTAAGCTAAAGGCGTCCCGACAACTACCATTGCTGGAATTTCTCGGACAATCCACCCAAACACCCTGTGAAGGAAGTTTTACGGAGCAGCAACACATCTTTGATAACGTTACAAAAAAAAAAGAAAACAGAGGTAAAGCGTAATCTTTTGAATATCCTGTTTTTCTTTCAACAACGCGCAGAGGAAAGATTATGGATTTCGCCAGACCACTAAAGCAGTTGGCGAAGCGTGCGCGTCCGAAGGCACCCGTTCGAAAGCATCCACAATGTGCCTGAATCGAGGTCGATCTGAGGTCAGCGGCTGGCGAGCAGAAGCGCCTCGTGATTACTGTAATAAAAAAAGTATTCCGGCTACGTGTTACGAAGAGTTGTGGGACAACATGTGAGTAGCAGGCGACTTCAGATTCAGGCTGAATGCAGGCATCGTCTTAGGTGAGGGGAACACACATGCACTTCAGTAGTAGAATCTGTGGATCTGCCCTGTTTCTGGAGTCCTCGCGTTGTTGGGGTTGACGTGAACCTATAGCTCAGTGGTGTAGTGTGTCGGATATCGCGCAACGGTCGCACGTTCGAATCCTTCACGGGCCAACAGTTTTTCTCTTGTCGTGAGTGCCGCAACATTGGCTGTTGTTCTATTCTGGCGAAGATGGAGAAGGCATGACCGGTTGGCTCAACGGTAAAGCGTCAGGCTAACAATCTGACGCTTGCCGGTTCTAGCCCGGTGGAGATCCAAAGTTAAGCGCAGTGGCTAGTTTCTGCGATGCAGTGTTTGGGGTTCACTGCACGACGTCCCCCGCGATCTCCACCGCCGCTAGTTCAGGATAAGGGCATCCTGGGTGAGGATCACCACAATGACTTTTTTTGGAAGAGAACGGCGCCAGGAATTTTCTGTTTTTTTTTTGAGTCCTCTGACACTTTACGATGTCGTGCCACGTATAGCTTAGTGGTTTAGTGTGTCGGATATCACGCAACGGTCGAGAGTTCGAAACCTTCACGGGGCAGCAGTTTTGCTCTTGTTGTGAGTGCAACAACATTGGCTATTGGTCTCGGAAGCATGAAGATTTCCGCAACTTTCTGTCTTTAGTGCTGAGTTTAGATTGTGGAAGGCTTCAAGCAAACGAGAAGAAAACAGAAGGAGATGCTGAGTACGTAATTCGATTCGAAAAGTATTGAGAGACCTTAAAACCTTTCTAACCTCAAAAAATGACGGATTTTCTGTAGAACCGTAAGATTTTCAGCTCACCGGATGATCCGTTAGTGTTGCACTTCGTTTCACAGCATAACGACATGCAATGAAGCGCTCTAGTTTTGATTCGGATCATGGTACGGCTTCAGGAATGTGCTGTAAAGCTCAACACACGTCCAGATTTCTTCCAGATAGGCGCGGATCGACTGACTGAAACTCTTCTTTGTCGAATCCCACCTGCTATAGTTTCGCGAGGATCGACCTTCTGCGATGCCACAACTAACTAGATATCCTGCTACGAAAACGGAGTGCTGTTTCGTTCATCTGAAAGTGAAAATGACAGAAACCAACGTTTCTGGACACTTAAGCTCTGAACCACAACGTTCTTTCGGTCCAGAGATAATCTTTCCCAGTTAGCGATACTCAGAAACACAGCTTCGATTGGCTGGGATGCATTAGACTTGTTGATAATCCATGAGTGTTTTTACACGGATCCCCGTCTACCTGGTTCCATCGGATGTCCAGTTCGGATGTCCGAAAAATTATGAATGAATCTAATACTAATGCTCGGATGCTGACGTAAATCTGTGTCTCATTTTATAATCTGATTCCAAATCTGGTAGTGTATGTAGAAGACGTAACTGGTAACGCATGCGGATTCGGAATTTTCTATTTCTTCGCTTCCTAATGAGCTGTTATCTTCCGTTTCCTATATCTGCTGGCACGTGAACACAAGCACATCCGTCATGCATTTAGACGTCAGCGCGTTACGATGAGGTTTATAAGGCATGCCCTTGCATCACTCGTGTCTCACTAGTTTCTGGATAAATCCGGGATTCACGACGCTTACAAGATTCCTTGGCTTTGTATTCATAGTTTTTCATAGTTTTTCTCGGAAATAACGTTCTATTTAAGCTCTTTAAAACCATCTTTCGTCCTCGTATCATGAATATCGGAATAAATGAAATGAATGAAAATGAATAAATGAGGCTCCGGGATGACACAATCATCCCATCTTTTTTCCGTCACGTAATGGGACCATCGAGGATCTCAAGGATTTCGTGGCCTTTCGAGTACAGCACCGTTCTTGGCATCGTACACGGATTTTGTTTCTGCAAGGATCTCAAGAACTATTCTTGATGTGAAAACTCTGCTTTTCCCTGTGGAGAACATTTGGAGCGGTTCCATATTTGAACAGTTCCACAGAAATCATTCAACCCCCGTTGGCTTCAATACATCAAAAAATTTCCTCAATCATTGCCTGAAACCATGATGCCGTACTCGTTCCACTGTTTTAGTAGAAAAATTTCAATATCCTAGCTTGCTGCATATATAGTTTTTGGTCCTTCTGTGTGGATTTCATGCTCGATTCATGTTGTAAAATTGCATAAATTACATTTTTCTTTTTCTCATGTCAATAATCTTGCATATAAAACAACCAAAATATGCTAGCAATTCCAGTGTCTTTTCTCCTCCGAGATTGGCAACATTTCTTCCCAACCCACGAACACCTCGCAAATGTCCCTCGATCTCGATATCTACGGCGGTGTGCTTCAATGTCATGACGATCAATACGCATGCGAATCATTGTGTGGTTTTGAATGCTGGACGGTACGAACATGCGAGCATAGAGCCACATCCAACTACGTTTGTATTCCAAAGCCACAAATGTAGGTCCACTTTCAGTAACTACGTTGGACTGAGTCAATTTCCAGGATCTGAGCATATTTTTAGGATCATACTCGCTTTCGTGATTTGGTGTGCCTTAACCATTGCTGCTTTTACTGTGATTTCACTTACATGCTGGAGAGCTTTTAGGTAGCTAAAAATAGCTTGCCTTCTCTCATACAGTGCTATCTTGGTTCTAATTTAAGGTTTCGATGTTTGGGCGGACACAAGGTGCACGCGGGACTGATTCGTTCCGTATCGGACCTCGAACACAGAGTTCAGGTTGGTTAAATTGAACATGGATATGTGCAGAGAGGTTTAAAATTACACCAGGAATGCGTGAGCGCCCAAGTCTTTTTTTCCACTTCGCTGCTTTTTATCCAATTCTGTACATGTGTACAAGTTCACGCTTCTTTTCTACTTGTTTTTTAAAATATAATATTGAGTATCAGATACATTCGGTACCCAAATGTTCGATTTCTAATAAATCGAAAAACTGAAATGCCCAGGAAAGGGAGAGCCCTACACCTTCGGGTGAATAAGGGCTGTGCAGTTTTGCTTCTAGAATATTCGACTTTTCGGGCGGATCTTTAAATAGTTATTCAAATTAATTGAATTTATTCGATTCCTTTTCGCTTAACATTCTATCATCTAGTTTAAGAATTTACACATAAAAGTTATAGCTCTATGATTATTTTGTGCTTACCCTCATAGTGACGCCGATAACCATGGTAACCTTGGTTTAGAAAATTCAGCAAGAGATCTATTCGTGCGTGTTCTAGTCGATAGCATCCACTGTCCATTTCAAAATTAGAGATTATCCCTAGTGTAAGATGCAGGTTTGGAAACAATGACTTACTCAAACTTGAAAAACTTACTATTTTCACCCGATAAATTTTTACCGCGTCCAATGCCCCACAGTATGCATTCTTTTAGATATTCTTTTCTTTTTGTATACATGCTCTAGTGGCTAATGGAGAGAAATGGAGTTGTCGATAAGTGAACATGAGAAGAGTGAGATAGAAAAATTTGAGACAAGATATTCCAGAATCCATCCCTGATTGTGGCTCTCCCTTCATAGTGAGCTGGACGAGTTTCCTGGACGATGGTATTGAATATGTCTTCATTGGCTGGAGTACCGGCTGCAGAACTACCTCATTAGAATTGCCTTATACATATACAGTATTGTTTTCTTTCATCAGATAAACTTGAGTTCATCTAAGACATTTAAATTGTAATGAAAATGTGAAACAAAGAATAATTTATTAAGGTAACAACACAATAAAGGATCAAGTATTGACTGTACATGACAACTAGAAAATTCCTATACCCTTTGAACTATGAGAGCTACAAGGATTCAAAGTTTCTTCGGCAAAAAATCACACACACATTAATTCAAGGAAAGGTGTAGAGATTCCTGCGCCTACATAGTACGCCTACATTTCTCCTCTCAGCTATCCATTATTAATTATTATAGTTCAGCTATTCTGCAAGGTAATACATCGGGAATGTAAATTATTACTTTTCTAAGGACATTATAGCATTGGCCGGATTATCAGAGCGAATAAGGCAGCTGATTCGAAAAAAAAAAACTACGAAACTAGGCTCTCCGGTAATCCAATCAGAAATGTCAGCAGTTCAAAGAAAAGAGAGCAAATATGACAGCAGTAGACAAAGAAGTGATTTCGAAGCCTTAACTGAACTGGTAAAACTAGGGATTTGAGCGACGTACGCTTAACAAAGTCCGGATGATTTTTGAGATTGACCCCTACAAATCAAAATGGAACAATGTGGATATGGTATTTCAACCATAGCATCTCCAAATATAAGACTCTAGGAGGTTTTCAGAAAATTCTCTTTCTCTTACTAGCGTAACTGCCCTTCATCGTTGGATCGAACTTAAAGCTATAAAAATACCCCTCCCCTATATCTGTCCACACATTAAAACTCATACTATGCACACCCCTCTCATGCTGCCGCTGCTCAGACGATATCCAGGTATTTCGCCATCGGAGTGACACCGTACCGCTCAAAAGCGTCCTCATGTATGAACGAGAATTCGCAGAGATTATGCCATGCGCCGTTGATTTCGTGCGAATACAGCCAGTATCCTTGACGGGAGATGTCGTTTAGCAAGGTAACCATCTCCGCCGGAGTGCCGTGTATCTCGATCAGGATCTAGAACAATGTGGATGTTGAACTTTCCATGATGAATGGGATAACTGTCAAATATGTAGTGCCCATGAAAAAATAGTGTTTTATGAGCTTTCCTTCTAATTATTGCTCATCAGACAAATCTTTGGACCAATCCTAGGAAATCCTTTACACCTAAGAAAGAATCCGCAAGAGAAGACGTTTTTACCTGCGCTGGTTTGTGTTTTTTGAGGAATGCCGGCACCACTGCGAATTCACTTCCTGGAATTAAAAATAAATTCTTCAGAACAAGTCTCGCCGAGTGGAGTCATTGCACTGACCCTCGATGTCAATTTTGAAAATCTCAATGTTGTTAACATTTTCCATATCCATGAGATCTTCGATAGTGTAATACTGCCTAGATGAATCCGTTTCGGAGCCAATGGTGGCCTTCATCGCCTTGGTTCGAATCGTCTTCAGCACGTCCAGTGTGGCAGTTGCCTGCTCATTCTGGAAAGCGGAGATATAATCCGACTTGTTTTGGTTTATATTTACTCAATAACTCACTGAATCGTAAGCAAAAATCTTGCACCGGTTGTTTAGTATATATTGTAATTCCATTTCAAATGTGACCTCATTGAACAATCCCAGTGAGAAAATGGTGCATCCAATAGGTATCCTGGGAAAACGGTGGATGAAATCTTCCGTGAAAATTAAATAGATGGAAATTCGATGTGGGAAATACAGACACGAACACGAAACGAGTCTGTTTTTACAAGAACAGATAACGATCGGCAAGTGGAGAACCAAGCAAATATGGAATCGCCTACCGAAAAGGGCTGCATATCCATTTTCCACCATCGTTCGTTGTCCCAACTCGAACCAGTTCCGGGCAATAAACCTGAATTTCCAATCGATCCACATGAAACACTCCCTCAAATATGCTTCCTAGCAAGAGCAAAGAGAGGAGAAAAAACCAGGATATGTCTGTGATTATGTGATGTCCATGCCTGTGCGCTTGTAAAATAGGTGTCTGCAGGGTAGATTAAAGAGTGCGTCTGCGACCTCGTCTGCAATTACGGCTAAGTCATGACATCGACAGGCTAATCCACTTAGATGTCTTCCTAATGTCACCTGGTAAAATCATACAAACGCATCTTGCGGCGTCTTACAATCGATTGAACCTGCTAATTAGTCGTCCGACAGCCCGGTGCAGCCGCAATTGCAGACAAAGTCACAAAAGCACTCCTACCCGACTAAACGAACCTACTCTCACCACCAATGACCCTCTCTTTTTCCTGATTAGCCCGCCTTGGTAGTTGTCACAATAATCCTGTCGTCTTGAAACTACTGGTAGTTTTTGATTTGTTGGCTGAGTTTGTCGTGGAATTTAGAACCACCGGGGCAAGGAAAATAGAATCTTGAAGCTTTCGCCTTGAGCCTATCTGTTTAAATTAATGGAATAACGCAACGGAGTATTCTTTAAATCAAAGACTTAACTGTAGCCAGGCAAAGTCTGAAGTATTTCGCTTGGATAAATGAGGAAGGGTAGCCTTTGTTTTAATGCTGTTCAGAAGTAGAAGCGCAGAACTGAGACCAAAATTAAATGAGTTAGCAGATGTGCTGAATATTCTTTCTGAAAGAGTGCTAGTACTAATTTCTTTCCGAAGAATGAAAAAATTGCAGCCTCCCATTAAATAGACAAAAGCAAATAGGTGGGGCCTCCATACGAAACTAAGGAAACCTTTGTTTCTGGAAGCTAGTGTCTCGCAGGTTAGACAAAACTTTGGTGGTAATACGAAGTATGGTAATGTAGGCAAACAATCCTAGCCGAGCACGGAAGGTAAATCTTATAGTTGCATTTAAGGTAAGAAAGAAAATAAGTTCTGGAAAAGTAAAGATTATTCCAGTAAGCTCCTCAGAAAAATTTTCTCGGCTCTAACACGAAATTGGGACGGGAAATTATGGTAAGAAATCAATATCATAAAAGCACGAATACTACCCAGAGATTGCAAGGATTTCCCACGAAAGGGAAAAGTAAAAAACAACTTCTTATGTAGATCCGAGGAAAACTCACCTCTGGAGCCATGTTGTTGTATACAAACATATAATTTCTGGATAACGACATGAGAACAACCTTTAGATAGGCGCGCCGCTGCTTGGCCTGAATTTTTTCTAGGATGACAAATTACATGAATAGCCTGTTTGTTCAAAGTATTTCAAGATATTATCCTTCTCAAGACTAGGTGAAATACTGGGATATCAGACATTTGTACCTGGGTTTTGTACAACTCAATCATCCGTGGAGACGGCCTCGAACTTGGTGCAGAGGAGGTGAAATTCGGTTTTAGCGATAGTCTCTTTTCTACGAATTGATATTTTGGTGAAAGCGGCACTGAAATATTGTGGATACTATACGCTAAAAATCCACAAAGCAAGGGGGATCAACTTACATGGTTCCATGGGAGGAGCAGGTGGCGTCATTGAAAGAATTGTTATCTCAGGTCGGAACACCAAACACATGTAAATCAAGATTACTGCCACAAATAGGATAGTAGGAGCAGACGTCGAGAATCTCGCCATTTTTGTGGACTCGACTGGAGAAGATGTCACGGCTTACGAGGAGAAACCAAGGGCCGTTCCCTGGGAAGCTAGTGACCGTGAAAGTGAAGCGGCTCGTTGCGGCGATATATCTAGGCGGAGACCCTATAAGATAAGAAACAAGTAATGAAACATGTTTGAGAAATCTGGATGTTTCTTCGAAAGCCGCATCCGGGCACCGATACAAAGCACAGGAGGTGTTGGAGGTTAACGAAGAAGGAGAGAGCGAGAAGGCAACGTGTTTGTATGAGAGATTTTGCTAAAGAAAACTAGAACTGAGGAAGTTTCGAGGGGAAGGGTTCGTGTCCAATTAAGGAGGAATTTTAACTTGAATATGCAACGAACTCCATTCCTCGTCATGGAAAAGGAAGGTCGTACTAAGCCGTCGCAGGCTGTGCACAGAAGTCATTCACAGAAGTGACAGAAGGCATCATTGTGACAAATCCACCAATTTACATTGAGTCTGCGGATGTGAAATTGTCCGAATAATTGTGGAAAAAGTAATTGCTGGGCGTCAGAAATGTTGAAATGTGCGCATTGGAGCAGGGTCGAAGATCTCCGTCAAAGATCGTATCCGCCGAGGCGAAGACGCCAGGAACACAAAGTTCGCAATGTGAACCTAGTCATCACATTGCGGATCGGGCACATTTTTGCATGAGTTGCCAATAGGTGTCTGAGTTCTGGTCGGTGCAGTTTGATTAGTTGGTTTCTGTAGTTAATAATGAAGTTCTGGAAAGAAGCCAGCGAAAAATAGTGCATTTTCCAAAACAACCAGCACTACTTGCCGAGGACCTGTAGAGGTTTCAAGATGTCATTTTCTGACAACCCAATTAAATTGTGTGCAGCTGGGTGTCTTCTTTGTAACGAAGCATATTTCAAACTCAGGAATTCGCAGTCCTCTTGAACTTGAAATCATAATCCTTCCATCAGAACTCATTAAACGATGTTCACGCAGTGTTAAACAAGTCTTATTTTATTGCAGCACCATTCAGAAATTGCGTGGAACATCGAAGAAATTTGCTCCAATCGAACTTCAAAATTAGGCGGCCGAAGTAGTCCCAAAATTCGTCTCTCACCAACGAAATTGTAACATCACGCAGTTTCTAGTAGTTCTTTCTCCATTGAGTTGTCTTTTAGATAGTATTACGTCCAATTTAATGTTCTAAAAGTTGTGGTTTCTCTCAATTGGTGCTGGAACGATGAGGTTTGGTCGAGTTTGCAGACAGCCTGCTTGACCACCAGGGAATTTCCAAATGTTATCCTGAAATTTGGCAGTGCTGGCTGTAGAGAATGTACTCCTCGCAGCATTTTTGTACTTTTAAAGATCTCCAGATGTTTCATCTACTTTCCAAGGTTCTATCTACATTTTCCTTACAGGGTGCTTATAAACTGCGCATAAACCCCCAATTTTGAATGGCTTTTTGGTGGCTTGTTCTCACTCAAGGTGTCTCTTCTTGTTGTTTTTTGTTTTGTTTGTGTCCCTGAGAGAGTTTTGCATTGTTTAGGTACATATCATTCTTCCCCGAGCGATGTGGATTTCGCAACGACAGGGTGATAACGCGATAAGGAAGACAGTGAGTTCCGCACGAGACATTAGATCGTCACCTTATTGTTCTTAATAGCATTGATGGCAACATCGGTGTATCTTCACTAAGCGGTACCTGATGCATTGCCAGTGACGTTTTTATAGCCTTCCCTTTCACTTTTATTGAGACTTATTTGGAAAATACGTGTTCCAGCCGATCTTCAACAGATAATAGTCGATTTTCGGAGCTTCGAGTGCGTAGGTTATTGTTGTAGCTCTCGAATTTCAGTCTGAAACCGGGTGGCTGCGAAAGGCTGAAAAAAAAAACCACATTTTGGAGGAGTTGGAGTAACAGGATATCTTTTAATATTTTTTCTGAGGGTCTTGATTTCCAGCATGACTAAGACGTGAGCATCTGTAAGGCTCGAAGCTTGGAACTCCGGTACAGAGACGCGTTTCTGGGGCTGAGTTCAATTGGGGCAGCGGATTGTCACTGGAGCACGAAAGATGCAACGCAGCACCCTGGAGTTATCCCGTGTTCTGATTACAATCATAGGCACTACTAGACCCAATCATTAATATTTATGCCATATTGCACCTACTGTAACCAGACAAAGCTGCGATAGAGACGTTAATGGAAAAGTTGAATTCATACTAGCTTCTTCCTGCCTGACGAATGCTCAGATGATTCTGCGAGATATCGATATTCGCTATATAAGTATTTGTCGTCGCCGTGCAAACATTGGTACTTTGGAGAAGAACGAGGCTTTTATGGTAGATGTGAATTTTGGCCATGGAAATATATTTTGCATGAGACGATATCTCCGACTATCTACCTACTTACTCATGAACCATTGACTGTAAACAAAACCTTGGGTTCTTGTCGTCGTCCGCTCACCCTTCTGTGTCAAAAATAGACAAGGAAGAGATAAAAATGTCGTTACGTGACTGTCACTGACCGTTATATGTATCACATCAACAAACAAACTTAGAAGCTGGAAGAATCTTACATCCCAGGAATAGGAATCCTAGTGATGCACAACACTCACTGGGCGCAGAATGCCTACCATAAGAATCCTCTCTGAATCTGACTGAAATGGAAGTTTGTTCACAAATGCTTGGGAATTCTAAGCAACTAGGTGGGAAGTATGAGTGAGGCAGGTATAGCAATGTAGTTGAGTGTGAAACTGTTAATATATAAGTTTCTCAGCGGCCGTGCCACTGCAACGGCCCAATCGTACGGATGTGTACACGTACCAATGAATATCGTCACTATAGTCATTGCAAATTCTGTGATAGCTTGTGAGCACTTGCAATCTATTAGCTTGGATAGTGGCAGTTTCGCGGTAAACTGTGCCGTGAATCTAACTGTAAGTAGCAAATCTTCATGAGCATGAAAGGGTACTCGTGCTGGACGCGGTAAGTGTGTTGTGCACTCACAAATCGCAGTGTCATGTTCCCCGTACCTGTATCTGGTAGAATCCCATTGAATTCGTAATAGAGGTCACGGCTTCGAATGCTGGGCATGAACTTAGGATCCGTTTTGAATGAATTTGCCTTGTTACAGTGGGTGGCACTGTGTCATATTTATCGATAATTGCATCTGATAACGTTTGAAAATGTGACTATTACATGAAATAACCGTGGAGCGCAACGTTTCATTTTTTGCGCTCCAGCGACAATTCGCTGCTCCAATCGGAATCAGCCCCAGAAACGCGTCTCTGTACCGGAGTTCCGAAGCTTGGAATCGAAATCCGAGTGGATGCTTTTATATGCTTGAATTTGATGCGGCTGGATTCACAATTCTCTAAAAAAGTGTGCGTTGCTATAACACTAACTATTAACATTGGCTACACCTTTTCCATGTTCTTGAAATAATGTTCTTGAAGAATGTTCTTGAAATACCACACGATTTTGGTCTACATTGTAACTCTTCGTTTATCGAAGTACGATGGAAATCAAAATAAAGTTGCTGTTTTACTCAACTGTCATTACGATAGCTGGCCGACGAGCATGTTCGTTAGTTTGTCGAGCTGGATGAATCTTCTAATATTTTCATTTTTGAAAGAGTCCGTTTGGCCAGATGGTTGGCATAATAGGATTTATTTTAGGTTAAGACCTAACATTTATTCAAAATGGTTACTAGTGGCATATCGAGTTCGACGAGGCCTACGGAATTACGCCGGGATCACTCCAGAAAGCAGGTGCGCGTCTAGTTTTGGAATTCCGGTAAGGAGACACGTTTCTGGGGCTGGTTGTAATTGGGGCAGCGGATTGTAGCTGGAGCACAGAAATGTAACCTTGTGCACAAGAGTTGTTTCATGTGCTTATCACATTCCTAGACATTATTGGATCCAATCATCAACATTTATGTCACAATACACCCACTGTAACTAGACAGATTTAGCCAAAACGGATCCTGAGTTCATGACCAGCAATTGAAACCGTTCCCTGAATTCCACAGGACTCTACCAGACACCGTTATCTGCAACATGTTTACCCTGACCAGTGGGAGCACACCACACCTGTTGGATCAGATAGGAGTAGCTTTCCACATCTGCAGAAATATACGATGTGCATCATAAGTACATATAGAGGCACCGTAAAAGTAATGAATCCTGTTTTTCCTCGCATTCCTGACATAAACCATTGCTACCAGTGCCTGAAACCCTATGCCACTGTGTTTTAATTTGAAAAATGAGAAACCCATGTGTAGCCTTTATTCGTGGGTTGAACATCACTGAGATTCCTCTCCATGTGATCAGATCCTGGCAACTTCTAACAATCGGTTTGCTTTTTGAGATATAACGGAGGATGACAGTCCTGTGACGGCCTTTTATTAGCTTCTGTATCTGTTTTTCGCACTATGGGTGAGCGAAGGACGACAAAGTACTGATCAAGGTTTTGTTTACTCTCAAGAGCTAGTGAAAAATGCATAGATGGTAGGAGGTATCGTCTCGTGCAAAATATACTCTCATGGCGAGAACTATCATCTTCAGTATGAGCTTCCTTCTTGTCTGAATACATAGTGAATATCGATATCTTGCAGAATCCTCTGAACATTCTTCAATGGGAGCGGGGAGCTCATGTGAATTCATCTTTTCGTTCAACACTGCTACTCTGGCTTTGTCCGGTTACAGTGGTGTCAATATAGAACTCGAATGTGTTGCGTTGCATTTTTCGTGCTCCAGCGCCAATCTATTGCCGCAATTATGTTCTCTCCATTCTTCTATTAATAGGTAGTTGTGTCGACTTACTCCAGGTGACAACGTTTACGCTACTCTGCTGTATTTACTCCAGTCCCATTATCTGGATAACCCAGCTGAATTTGGCGATCAAAAGGACGTCTTTTTTGATTTTCTAAGTTTGGTTTTGTGCATGCAGTCATCGTCAGATGGACAAATTTACAGTACCAGCCAAGAACAATAAACATTATTAGCTACGTCCCTTTTAAGATACATTTAGTGGATATTTCCTGTTTGAAGTGGTGCATGCAGCCACTCCTCTGGTGGGTATGCCATGCATTTAAAGTTGTTTTAGGAAAATTTCTCCCTGTATTGTCAACTTATAGGAATTTTGTTATGGTCCACTCGGAAAGAGTTGCTAATGCTGTGAACGCGATACTAGTTGCCGACGTTGTCGTCCCTACTGCGAATCATATGAGAAAACATTGTAAGTATGAATAGTACGGAATATAATCCTCAATCATACATTTGTGCTCTCTTATCCAGGAAGCCACTCTTAATAGTCACTACAGCGGATGTGTACAAGACGGTTGTCACGAATTACGTCCTTTTGATCGCATATATGGCTGCAGTGACATCTTTAGTGATGCATCTGACATTGCTAATCTGGAGTGCAATGCCTTGGTCAGTTGAACCTTGTTTCTGTTATCTACTTTCATCTATTTCTATTTGGTTCATGATTGATGCTATTCAATTCTGGATTATGTTGTACTTCGTCACAACATAACAGGGCGGCGTAGCGTTCTTCATCAATGCTATTGTAGAGTTCTTCCACAGCGCGCCCGAAGTGCTTGCGAATATATAATCAGTTAGGCATCGCTCGCACGATGGTCGGGCCATATTGACTCTGGACCGGGTCTGTTTTCCAGCCTGCACAAAGCGCTATGAGCTTTCTTGGTAAAACTCGCACGAGCAGCCAGCAAATGCGATGCTACCCACCAACTGGAAGCGACAAGAAGAGATCATCATCCTTAGTCATCTTTAGTTACGTATCTCCGTATATTTTATGGTTTCGTCGTGCAATCATTTCACCATGTTTGAACGAAGTCCTTTTGAACTGACATTTTTGCAAACTCAGTGCGAAAAGCCTATGAAATTCAATTAAACCCATCCCCTCTTGTCGATTTCTTTCTTGAACCAAATCCAGTACCCTATTTTCATATTTCTGTGGCATTTTTGTGATATCTTTGAAACGGCCACAGATGATATTGCGTTTACGGACATCTAATACTCAGCCACAACGCGGGCCAATCGCGGCGTGCTCGCAAAGTGTTCCCTCCCAGCATTCTCTCTGTGGAGACACAGAAATGTAATTCAATTGCTCAGACAAGTGATTTTCCCTATCGGACCTCTCTGAAGGATCTCAGATGAGTTCTATCAATATTTTAAAAATGTAAAGGACTTTCAACTCTAATCAGACCAAGTGACAGCAGCAGCGCGAGATCTCAACGATACAGAACGAGCACAGAAGAAAATCGACGGAGTCGACCGATGACCTTAGTCAGAACCCGTTCTGCTGCAGGTCTTCTGATTCGTTCGGTTCTGGTGGTCCCTCTGAAAGGTTGTCTGGATGTACTTCTGTGGTCAATTGCTTTGTAATCGTCTATTGCTCGTGTAGTATCCGGCCACGCCCCGCAGCAAATTGGCTATTAGATGTCCCGCCACCATGATATTGAACTACGCAAAAGTAGTCATTCGTATTTGGTATCGTTTAGCTTGCTGTGGTCTGCTGGAGTCAGATCTCACTGAAGTCGCGCATGAAAGTGTGACTTAAGCGAAATATCTTTATCTGAGCGTACGGGTGGCAGCTAAGAGGACCGTTAATCGTCATGACCCACCATCTCGTTACCTATGTGCCCTAAGGACGCGTAATTAGAATGATTGATGGACTGGACTACAAATTTTAAGATTTTTTCAAAAGAAATGGTGCATACGAAAAGTAGGGAGCGTGCTGAGTCGGCGCCGCAGCGTTTGGGCTCAGCCAGAAAAGGGGCGTGGTCCATGATGCCCTATGGATATACAGGTGTTACGCTGCTTCTGCTGACAGCTACGCAGAGTCACGATGAGGAGTGTGATTATTGCCCGTTTCGACCGCTTCTACTTACAAGTAACGATGAAATAACGCTGCCGAGCGTTCTGAATAGAGTTTTCACTTATAGGATTCGTTCGAAAAGGAAAATTCGAAAGTTTTACCAAATAAAGGAAAAGAAAGTAATGCACGTTTGAATTGGAACCACATGCACTTGCAGAGATTCCCAGACTTTTTCAAAAAATAGTGCAGTGGGGTTATTTATTTATTTATTTATTTATTTATTTACTTATTTATTCATTTATTTCACTTACTGAACACAAAAAATTACGTCTGCAACTAAACAGAAGTGACCTTATGTGAAAAAAATTCAGTGATCAGCACAACAAATAACCCGCAATGGAAAATTTTGGATTTTAAGGATCGAATCTGTAAGTATTACATCACTCTGCGTGAGCCTGCTCGGCTGTCACTTAGCGGCGGCGCAGAGTGTTAGTGTCCGCGGGGCATCAGCCACGCCCCTTTTCTGGCTGAGCCCAAACGCGTGCCCTCCGCTGAGTCAAATGGTATAACTCATGTCTCTCTCACTTTTCAATGAAC
>JARK01001457.1:161132-296122 GCA_000688135.1 Ancylostoma ceylanicum | reverse complement strand
AAAAAAAAAAAAAAAAAAACTTCGAAGGGCTCAGTAGGAGGTGATCCCTAGCGTTGAGAAGGCGCGTCTCCTCTGAGCATATTCCACTTAAACAATATCCGAGATTCTAGAATAAAAGGTATTTTTACTCATTCAACCTCTGCAGCCTGGAGCAGTCCCAAACCACTTATTTTGGTTACTTTCTTGGGCAATTTCTGGAGTTCCATTGAGAAGTTGCGGTTCATGTTGCTCGTGAAAAACAGTTCTCCTAGTGCCTCTAAAAAACCGCACGAACTCATTGCCCAACCCATTATAGGGTGCGTCAGAATTACTCGCGCGGACATTTTTCCTGTCTCAAAACCTGATGGTTAAACGAATTCACGAGCCATTTTGGGAGTATTTTTGCCAAAGCCACTTTTACCGTAAACAGCAACTATTTTTTTGAATTGGTCTCTTTTCGCGTTTGTACAGGAGAAAACTTCTTAGCCAATGGCTGAAAAATCGCTTGTTATCCGCGGTAGGCCCCTGTCCCGTTCTTTACAATTTTTCTAAGGTAAACTTTCGAATAATCTGAACTTCTATAGATGATAGTTTGAGACTAAGTCTCAACGACCGAAACCGTGTGGTGATTCAAACAATCAAGTGCTTGTTGCGCTTTGGAGAGAAGTTATATTTGATATGCCGTTTTCGCTGGTTTTCGCGATCTAAAAAGTAACCGATAATGAATGGAGATCTAGTGAATGCTCTACAATCTTCGCTGTTCCACAATTCTGTCAATAAAACTTGGTTCCAGAAAACTGATTGTGTCCCACCTTACAGAGAGAAATTAGTTCAAGTTCGGTCTGGGAATGAATTTTCCCACTTTTTTGCTTACAATGGTTGTCTTCGTTACTCTCTCTATTTGCAGTCGCGCGGGTTTCTATTTGAATGTTAGAAGGTGGGGTTTGTCTTACTATGTGAAGGAAGACATGTCTCTATTGAAGATTCTTGCAAAATGCCTTGCGAATACGCTAATCCGTCCTCGTTTGAGACTGGAAATGTACGCGCAAGTANGGCTTACCATTTCTATTTGAATGTTAGAAGGTGGGGTTTGTCTTACTATGTGAAGGAAGACATGTCTCTATTGAAGATTCTTGCAAAATGCCTTGCGAATACGCTAATCCGTCCTCGTTTGAGACTGGAAATGTACGCGCAAGTAATTTTGGCGCACCCTGTAGATGGGTATGAATAGCAGGTAATATTGCCCGTTGAGGTGCCGATTTTTTCATAGTTTCGAACGATAGAAGGTTTGCGCTTTCAAACGACATGGCTCGTTTTCCACAATTTGTTCCTTCGCGATTCAACTCCGTCGATAAAAACTTTAAAAAAGGCCAATTTTATTGACGAAACCTCCATAATTCCTGTGCTGAATCTTTTCTCTTAAAGCTGGGGATCTGAAACTCAGGGATAAATCACAGCTGTGTGGATTCCACCGAATGACTTTTTGATGGCTCACAAGACTGGGTGACACTGGCAATACGAAAGTGCAAATATTTCCTCCTAAAATTTTGACTCTCTCATAGACACGGTTGTAGATGAACATGAATAACGGAAAATTTAGCCAATTGTCGTACCAATTTTTCGCAGTTTCACCTAGAAGAAGGCTTGCGCTCTCAGCCTATATGTGTTATTTCTCCACAGCCCTCCTTCCTGGATCGATTCAGTCAATAAAAACACGTGAAAAGGCAATTTTTATTGAATTAACCTCACTTCGGCGATTCCCGTGCTGAATCTTTCCTATTGAACATAGGGATCTGTAACTCGAGGGTGAAGCATAGCTGGGTAGGCTACATAGAATGACATCCAGTCGGCTTCTAGGAGTATGAAGGACTGGTACGACGTGCGCGCAAATATGGTCATTGAACATGACACCCTTTCCTTTGGATGTCCTGTCATGCCAACGTACTGGTGCCTGCAACCATCATCTATGGTTTGTCAGCATGTTCAAGCCAGATGGCAAAATATGTAGATTGACCCAAGAAAACCAATGGGTATCGTGATAGCTAGTAGACTAACGAATCGAAAAAAAATGCCGATGACGGGAGAGGTATAGTTTTTCTTTCGCTACAGGTTTCGTTACGATTAACCATCACGTCGAGCTGAGGATACTGGACTGACCCCGTCGACCGCAAGTTAACACTAGTAAATTTGGTGGAAACCGACTCGTGACAAGTTTCCCACAAGTATTTCATTATGAATATTATTGTATTTCAAAGACCAGGTGGAAATGTCGTGTCTTGGAACAATGAATCTTTTTGCTATAGTCTTTTCATGGTGAATAATATTTATGTGTGACCATGCAGATGTGCCTGGTAGAAATTCCATTTTGTATGGGCAAGGTCCGCTTTGTTTTACCGCCAGGGATTCCTTTCTTTGAGAAGCTTATCTTCAAGCTATTCAAATGTTTTACGATTTGTACAACCCGGCCAATAGTAGCCCTTCGATAACGCGTTAAAACAAGGTGTGTTTTCAGTTTATTGAGCAGTATCTATTCCTTATTTTTCATTCAATAGTTATTTTGGAGAGTAAGGAAAAAGATCCAATAGAAAGGAGTTTGAACAATTATTTGAGGGGGTCTTTGCAGGAGGCCCGCGGATAGGTGCGAGAGGGCCGCGGTTGTGCCCGAAAGGACCGCGCGTGTTCGCCAAAATGGGGCGGACCACCACGACAACAACGTGGGTATGGACGTCAACATGGTTAGGATCAGTCCATGATCGCGCCGATATGCATCTGATTCCTATTTTGCATCGAGTAAAGCTACATTTAGTCGAGTTTCTCTTCATGAATTTCCTGCACAGTTCTTCTGAGTTCTCCATTTAGGGACGCTACATCTACAGGATGCGGTGCTTTCTGGTTCTGTGTGGACTCATGGACAGGAACGAATCCGAGCTGCACGCAAATCAAATGGGCTGTCAGAAAATGCCATCTTGAATCTAACGCTGAGTAGATCTTCTAAGAGCACAATAGGCGATTTTGTGATAGTACTTCAATGTTATAGTTTCATACCGTTAGAAGTAGTGTTTTTCGTCATTGATAGTTTGAATGCAGAATAAATTTTGAATGGGATTGATCATTAAATCATTCAACAGCGCGATGTTAACACCTCGACGATCAGTAGTCGGTCACGCTCCGCAGGCTCGTGCAGGAGGTCCGCGGACAGCCATAAAAAGCCGCGGTTATAAGCGTACAGCCTGCGGATGTTCGTGCGGGACGCGCGGGCCTGTACGGGAAGCCCGCAGGCGTCAATGGGCGGAGGCTGGCCGGAGCAGTAGGATGAAGCCGACCTGTTGAAAACAAAAAATTTTATTGTAGAGATGAGAATTTGAAGAACTCTAAGTTACTAGACTAGATTTCTTAGGCAGACCTGTTGATCTGTGGGTTCTCCAACCCTTTCTACTATCTGGAAGATTTTTTTTTGCTGGAGGAATCGAACCAACTAACCTGTGACGACGGAGGATTCGGAGCTCGCTCTCTTATCCACTCGGCCATCCATGCTGATGCCAGAGCATGTTCCGATACCACCGATCTACCGTACCAGTGATATAGCAGGCTATGGCGGAAGCACCCCTGGCAGTGGCAGCCATACCGGCGGCCACGACCGTACCTGCGACCTCCAGCAGCGGTGGGTGGAGTCATCCATGCGGGTTCGCTGTGATTCGCCCGCTGGTCCACGCATCCACTGCCGGAGGATCTAGTATACGGTATGGAACAGAAGATCAGTACGATTAGATCCATGGCGCAATAGGCTGATACCGCTGTCAACTAGGCGTTGATTGGAGCAGGAGTAACGCCGATTTCTGAAGTCATTGTCAGGTGCTCTGTGTTAACGAATGTGCGAGACTTCCGTGCACACATATTAGCCTGTAAATCTACCATTAGGATCAAGTTTCGCAGCTAGTTCTTTAGATGTATCCATCGTTTGTTCTTCTTCAATTGTACTAGTTGGCATACCCAGCTTCACCCGATGTTTTCGTGAGCCTGTCCCATCGTTCATGGTGGTCAGCTTACGAACAAACCTCTGCAAGATTCCGATGAAAGCGTACAAGTGTTGAAAGCTTGATAAAGTAAGTAAATCGATATCTCGTGGAGCATCTACGTCTCATCCGTAATGAGCGAATGCAAGGTTTCTCTGAGCACGTTCTATGCTTCATTGAACAAGCCCGGGACGAACCAATAATTCGAATAAACAAGCAAATTGCTAATTTCTGAGAGAGAATCAGCCTGTGGCCTGCACAGGACCACAAAAGCTAACCATGCTAAGCTTAATCCTGATCAATTTATCAGCCACTGCCTGCATGGAATATGCGCACATTTATGGACACAGAATTTCTCTACCGCTGATTTTAAGAATAGGAACCATACAACGTTTCAAGTGTAGTTGGATAACGCGTGGTAATAGTCGACATCGGTCGCTTATCGGCGTTGTCATGGTATGGATCCGATCGTATTGAGCTCCAATAACCACAGCGTATACCGTACTCTCGATAGTGGACGTGTGGTCTGCTAGCGAATCACAGGGTAGCCACAAGTGGCGTGCTCCACCCACCGCTGGTGGAGGGCGCAGGTACGGTCGTGCCCGCTGGTATGGCTGCCACTGCCAGCGATGTTTCCACCATGTTCTGTTGTACGACCGACCCGGTACATCGGTGGGATCAAAACCTTCTCCGGCATCAGCACGGATGGCCGAATGGATAAGAGAGCGGACTCCGAATCCTCCGTCGTCACAGGTTAGTTAGTTCGATTCCTCGAGCAAAAAAAAATATCTTCCAGGTAGAAGAAAGGGTTGGAGAACCCGCAGATCAACATATCTGCCTAAGAATTCTAGCCTAGTGACCTAGGATTCTTCAAATTCACATCTCTAAGGGTAATTTTTTTTGGTCTTAGGCCAGCTTCATCCTACTGCTCCTGCCGACCTACCGCACGCTCTCCGCATGCCCAGCCTGCAGGCTTTTAGCGCACGCCCGCACGCTCCCCGTACAGGTCCGCGCTTCCTTTGCGAACGTCCGCGGGCTGCTCGTTCTCAACCGCGGCTTTTTGTCGCTATCCGCGGACCTCCTGCATGAGCCTGATGGGTGTGACCGGCTACTGATCGTCAGGGTGTTGCCAGTGCCCTGTTGAATGATTTATCAATTCCATTCAATATTTATTCAGCATCATCAATAGTGAGAATCATAAAAATGTATACATGACAGAAAAAAGGCACTTTTTAACGGTTTGAAACTACAACATTAAATCACACAATATCACAAAATCGTCTATTATGCTTTTAAAAAATCTAAACAAAGTCAGATTCAAGATTTCATTTTAAACAAGCTATTCAAGTTGTGTGCAACTCCAGCTCGTTCCTGTCCAACAATCCAAATAGAATCAGAAAGCACCGCATCCTGTAGATGTAGCGTCCCTAAATGGAGAACTCAGAAAAACGGGGCAGGAAATTCATGAAGAGAAACTCGACTAAATGTGGCTTTACTCGATGTAAAATAGGAATCAGATGCACATAAGCGTGATCATGGACTGATTCTAACCAGTTGACGTCCATACCCACGGTGTTGTCGCAGTGGCCCGCCCATTTTCGCGAATACGCGCGGTCCTTTCGGGCACAACCGCGGCCCTCTCGCACCTTTCCGCGGGCCTCCTGCACGAAAGTTTTTAAATAACTTTTCAAGCTTCTATCTAATAGTTTTCTTTCCTCTCCAAGATAACTATTAAATCTTCTCCCTCTAAACAGAAAACAAACCTTGTTTTAACTCGTTATCGAAGGGGTACTGATGGCCGGGTGGTAGAAATCGTACAATAGCCTTTGAATTGAATAGCCTGAAGAGTGCGTACCATTAAAGGCAAGGTCCGGCCAGAATCTTGCCCATCCAGGTTTTTCGTTTCTTAGGGTCCACACACTGTGTATAGCACGTATATCAAATTTGAGAGCTTGACGTAAGCTCTATCGCAAGATATGAGACCAAATGTTTGGAGATTACGGTAGCCGTAGGAAAACACGCTCCATTTCACAAAAGATGCTCGCGCGCATAATAGACAATGTTGGATGATGCATAGGACATAGACACCTTAACGAACTATTCCTGGGACCACCCTTATCAAACGGACTGCATAGTCATTTGAAAATGATTTTTTCCTACGACACCACAATAGACAACATGTGAGCGCGCCGTATAACGTTATATGGAAGCACGGCCGCTGCAAACGTGCAAACGGCTTACCAAAACTGCTCGATGAGAACCGTTCGTTGTGGGACTTTTCCAGGGCTTTTTCGATTGTTTCCGTCTAAGGTGTCGCCGTGGGCGAGGAGATAAATGAAAATCGAGGAGACGAAATTTTGCCCAGACCTTGCCTTTAAGAGAGAAAAAGAGGCGTAGCCAGGCGACTTTCATTGGCGTACTCGGCCCGCCCGACACGCTCATTTGTTTGAACTCGAACTGCGTCAATCCCATAATACATGGTCTACTTGTGTTTAGCGCCGTACGAGGCAAAAGGTTGGCGTTACGGGCGGCTCGAGCACGCCAATCAGAGTCGCCTGGTTACACTCCCTTTTCCCCCACGATGATACACACTCTAGCATTAAGATAAGCCTCACAAAGAAAAGAATTTCTGTTGGTGAAACGGAGCAAACCCTTGCCTTTCCTAACGGATACGCGCACATGAACACGACATTATTCACCATGGAAAGACCATGGAAAAGATTCATCTTTTCGAGACATAACAATTCCATATGGTCTCTAAAATACAGTAAAGTTCATCACGAAAGATTTGTGGGAAACTGATCACAAGTCGGTTACTACCAAATTTACTGGTATTAAATTACGATCGATGGGATCATTCCACTATCCGCAGCTCACCGCACGCCTTCAGCCCCGCTTTGAAGCTGCTGAGTTGAGTTTCCCGATTTTTGATGTTATGTAATCTGAAATCGTAGCAATAGTTGCACATCTACTTCGATCTACTGTGACATCATGGGCGAAGCTAACAGCAACAAGGTCAGAGGTAGAAATTCTTTCACCCAGCAGGGAAAAATCCACCGCTATTAAGACAGACAAGATCCTCACGCATATATGAATGTGCTTCCACGTGGTATACTCCACGTACTTTGAATATAGGTTTTTTTTCATTGAGCAAATCGTTAGTAGTACATTTACTTCGTCCAATAGAGAATGCTGAAAATGCTTAGTCATGACGAAACCTGAAAGAAAAGAAAACCTGTACCTCTCCCGTAATCGGCATTTCTTCCAATTCGTTTCGTTAATCTACTAGTTATGACGATACCGCTCAAAAATTTACATAGGCTTTCTTGGGCCAATCTACATATTTTACGGGCGGAATTTCCGTTAGGCTTTCTGACAATAAGTGGAAACAAGTGAAATAGCTACCTGGTGGTGCACTGCTAGATGGCGCATCTTCTTCTTCTCCGTCCGGCTCCTCACTTTCGACGGTTGCTTCGACTGTGGCAAAGTTCGTCTGACTTTTGTTGCCAATTAGTTGAGCTCACAACATTGTTAGATGTCCTCGTAATGATGTCGGAAGTCCTCTCCATATGCTCGCACCTGTGCAGCTGCACAATTACTTACACTCATTTTACCACACTGAATCCATGAAACGTGCCGTTCGCTTTGCTTCAAAAACAGAACTCAGCCCGAACATTCGTATGCACAATAAATGAATAGCAGAAAGGGTGAAAGCAAGCGGTTCTGCAGGACCTAAAAGAAATAAGACTCAGGTTGCTAAGAACACAAGAACCAGTCCTACCAGGCTTGAGCGCTGCTAGGGGTAGAAACTGCATCGAAAGGTAACACCAGCAAAGCGATTCACTGAGAAAATTGTCTAAAAGATCCAACCTTTTTCAGGATTATCCCTAAGGTCAACATGTATCAGGCTGGAGTTGTCAGCAAGACATTCGGCCAGCAGTACTACACCTAAACAGCTGTTGTCTTGTTACCACAGACGCAGTAAACTAAACTAAACCCGCTTCCACTATGACACGTCATTTGCGAGTTCTGAAGACAGAGCATGCGAAGATTGCTGCAATTGCTCCTAAAGCTGGCCGTAAACGTTGCACACCCGCTTCACAACTTGGTTGCATCCAATATTCAAAGTTTCCAGATGTGGGTTTCCGGGACAAAACAGTGTTATACTGCAATAAACAACACTAGCATTTACTAGAAGCCACTACATAAGAAATTTACAATGACTCACCAAAGCGGCTGCTACCGAATCCATACCAGCTGCAGTTATCTTGTTGTTCTGCAGCAGAAGAGCCGTGAAAGAGCTCTATATAATGAGTTCTGAATTTCAAAGTGCCTCACACATTTTCGTCACTCCACCATCCTGAAAATTGATTTTTTTAAACAGTTTTTTGACCTTCACTCTCGAATATATCACCGGATTTCACTTGTCAAACTCCAGGAATTGAAGAAACATTCCCGCAGGGGGAACTCCATGAGATGTGAACACTTTTTCTAGAAACTATGCGTACCTCGACTCTGGTTTGCGGAGTAGTACAATACCATATGATCAAAACAACAAAATGACACCACCTCCATGAACACACAAATTAGAAGTATCCTTACCCCTAGTTGGTTATTCCGTAGATCGATCATGTGTACTGTAAAGTTGTTTAATATACCAGCTGCTATAAGTGAGCTCCATATGCACTTTGTATACTGTTTTCTCCAAGATGGAGCTCCTGAAACCAGGCGTTTCGTAAAAATTCAAAATGAGAATCTTAGTGACATCATTCAAACACAGGTGGAGCGGTAAGATGAACAATTCAACTAACTTTGAGCACAGTATTGAATTTCAAGGCACAACGAAAAGATGTGTAAAAGTGGGACTTCTCATCCCACCAGCAAATGGCAGCCACAATTCGACAGTCGCGTGCTCGTGGGTGATCGTTCCAGCAAATTCGATTCGATTGACACGGGAGATCAAGGAGGAAGGGCGTGATATCGAGGCCACGAATGTTCAAATCACCATTTTTACTCGTATTTTTACTCGAGTACTGCCGAGTTTGAAAGCAAACCCTTCTGCAGCCGAGTTCCATATGATGGTTGCGATGAATCTTAACTCTTCAAATTAACTTTTTGCCGTGAGAGCCCTTTTTCAAACTCTAACATCGTCTTGTTGGACTTTTTACATATACTTTCTAATATAAGGGTGGGAAAATACAAAGAGAAGAGGAATTTATTATAGTGTAGCGACTTACATTCTTGAGATGATCGGCAGAGGGGACAAAAGACAACTCCAAATTTGTGAGCTAAAAAACTAAAATGCCAATGTACAATCCGAAATGAGTATCGTCTTTGGATTTCTTGCTGATAAGTGTAATATCATAGGTACTAATTACGGGGTGGCAAAAAAAAAAGGCATTGACCAAAAGTTCCACAAAAAGTTTCCCTAGGAATTTCGACAGTGGTAATGCTACTGATTGTATTGCACACTTTGCTGCCAACATATCTTTACTATTTGACACAGTGTCACAGTCTTTGAGTAAAATGCCAGCAAAAAAAAAAACTAGCGCGAAGGTACAGGAGCTCATTCTCTACAAAGCGTGGTAGAAAGTTTGATTTCTCCCATTTTCTGCTCACTTTTTGCAAGAAAACTAACAGAACGCTTCAGATTTTTTTTTTATCTAAAATTGAGCATCTCCTACGTCTCCTGAGCTAGGCATTCGCTAAGATAATTCTTGAAAGGAACTACCGAAGATAGCAACATTCCACTGCATTGGTTGATGTAACCCTCTCCTGCAAAGGAGAACTGACATGAAAAATGTTGCGAATAATGGCCAAAGTGGTCCGTGGTCCTCTAAATTCCACCAAAAGTACAGGTTTCGAAGATGTCGGCAGCAGGTTGCATTTACTCTTGAAAAATGGTGTACTTGCTATCAGCGGAGCTGCCAGATGAGATCTGTCATGATTTCTTACCAGAAAATTTAGGTAGAGAACACAGTGAATGACAGGCATTGTTCGACAATGACGTTAAGTGAATGCAGTTTCATTGCTAGCAATATTTCCTACTGTTGTTGTTTTATGGAGCAAAAAAAAAAACACCGAGTATTCATCTGTTGGAGTTTTCGCGAAAACACAGAGGTGATGTCTGTGCTCAACTCTGAAAAATAAATACGAGCCAGAGCGCAGCTTGGCGGCGCTCTGGCTCGAGCCCGTGTACCATATTACTTCTGGGATACCCGATCTCTGAAAAAAAATATTCCCGAGCCACGTTACCTCTGGATTACCTGATCTCTGAAGAAAATGATCCCGAACCACGTTACCTATGGGTTACTTGACCTCTCGAAATGGTAATCCTGAGCCATCTTACCTCTGGGTTACCTGACCTCTGAGAAAATAATCCCGACCGCGTGCCAAGTCACTTCTGGGTTACCTGATCTCTGATAAAATAATCCTGAGCCAAAGCACCACTTCGCGGTTTCCTGTCCGCGGCACTCTGTCCCGGATCCGTGTGCCACTTTACCTCTGGGTTACCTGATCTCTAAAAAATAATCCCGAGCGCGGCCACCTTACCCCGAGGTGACCTGACCTCTGAAAAATAATTCCGAGCCAGAGCGCCGCTTCGCCTGCCGAGTTACCCCCTGGTTTACCTGATCTCTGAAAAATAATCCTGAGCCCAAGCACCGCTTTGCGGCTCTCTGTCCGCGGCGCTCGGTCTCGGATCCGTGGGCCGCGTTACCTTTGGGTTACCTGATCTCTAAAAAATAATCCCGAGCGCGGCCACCTTACCCCGAGGTGACCTGACCTCTGAAAAATAATTCCGAGCCAGAGCGCCGCTTCGCCTGCCGAGTTACCCCCTGGTTTACCTGATCTCTGAAAAAATAATCCTGAGCCCAAGCACCGCTTTGCGGCTCTCTGTCCGCGGCGCTCGGTCTCGGATCCGTGGGCGGCGTTGCCCCTGGGTTACCTAATCTCTGAAAATAATCCCAACCGCGTGCCAAGTCACCTCTGGGTTACCAGATCTCAAAAAATAATCCCGGACAAGCATATGGCAAAAAAAGCAGACTTTAGGAATCTCAGACCCTCGCGAGAAGTGCCTAGGCTCCATTTTTTTCTTGAAATTTTTCTGTGAATGGAACCCTGCACAACCTGGAGCACTCACCTTTGAGACATTTTCTTTTAATCAAAAAGAATCCTGGTGGGCAGTCAAGTGTTAGACCGCCTTTGACTACTTCTGCTACTGGCTTGTATGGACGATGACTCTGGCCGACTTGGGCCGCTATATGCTTAGAAGCTGAGCAGCATTGGAAGTGGTTCTCTTGAAAAGTTCTTCTGAAAAAGCAGGAGTATCAGGGCAATCAATGTAGATATAGGAGCAAACTGTAATCTTACCCTCTCGGCAAACACACAAACGAATCCTCTAGGGCAGGGTTGTTCAGTACATATCATATCGCTACGATCAGCTCGTACCAATGCACGTGAACCGAATGGACATCCAGTAGCTGGATGCCGAGGCATTCCCCATTGGCCAGCACTGGTTGATCCTGCAAAGTATGGGCTTCCTCCCAAGTTGAGGTTACCATTTGCATACTGCTCCAACACGTCCTGAATGATTTGCGAAGCCAAGTCTGTGCGTGCACGGATCGGAACACCACGCTGCTGATTAACTGGATAGCATGTCATCCCTGGTAGTTGTCTGCTTGAAGGATATCCTGATAATCGTCCAACCATCTGGTTATTAGGGTAACCGCTCTTATTCTATCTCGGGCGACCAGTGTTGCAATTGTTGTTATAGTTGAAATTCTGTGGATTTCCGGTAACGTGAAGATTGGCGGAGAGAACATTAGGCAGAATCTGAATGATTGCAAATTTAAGACAAGGGAACTCAGGAGAAGGATGTCTCACAACAACCTATTCTGGATTTACACCAGGTTTTGAGCCAGCAAGAAGCACTTGTGGCATCATGGGTGGTAACGGACGAGCAGGAAAAGTACGAGTCTTGCCTGCATATGCATTGGACGGTGTAAGCAGTGACATTTCATTATCTAAGTATGGAGTGTGAAGAATAATCAAGTATAGGGGGGGGGGGACCATAAGTTATTGTACAACTTTTGATCTTTTATTTCTCCCCCAGGAACCCATGCATTGTCCCTTTCTTTTTTCTGCCAGATAGAGAAAGGTTCAAAGTATCTTTCAATTAGGATCCACTTTTCCGCAAGGGTTTTGCTATCGAGCAGTTGGCCTCGAAACAAATTTAAATTTTCGAGAAAAGTGTTTTGTTGTGAACAATTTTCCCTGGAAAATCCACAAAATCTTTAGAATGGAATTCACCGCTTAGACGATTCCTGAAGAGCAAGACGTGCTCTTTCCAGATTTCTCAAAGGTTTCCTAAGAAAGCGAAGTCTAAAAAAGATACGGGCAAAAAACCACGGCTACTCCATGCCACCGGTAACGGCCAATTTCCACCAGAATTGCGTTCTAGGAATTCTTCCACTAAAAGACAGGACATCAGCTAGATTGCTGAAGTGATCTGAAAACTAGAGTAAAAATGCTGCAGAACAGCTATGCAGGCTCATCAATAGGCCCAGATACAAGCCAGCTGTGCTCCTCGAAACCTAAGGCTTGGTCTTCTAATCCAAGCAATTTTTGGAACAGCCTCGTCCTGTGCTTTCATCTACCTGGATTTTCAGTGTGTGTTGCACATACATCTCGGAATAGGCTTCAAGAGTACGACACTACTTTTATCTCACTTAAATCCGTTGTCAAAAACAGTTTTTGTGGCTGTTTTGCTCAGGAACTGCGGGCTTAATCAGTGCATTTGGCGCACCAAAAATCTGAGTTTGAAGTTCCCGCTAAGACTTTTCCGCCATATCCGGAATGTTCAGAGCATTTTTGTAATCAGAAAATAGAGGAAATCCAGCTCTATCAATGTAGACCTAGCTTGTCAAAAAAAAAAAAAAAACACTGCACTATCGTAGAGTAATAAGCAAGCAAACGATGTACAATAACTTATGCCCCCCCCCCCCTTGTACAATCATGGAATTTTTATTACATAGTGCGTTGCAGCGGAGATGATAGGTGGTTGAACCCCAGGTAGAAAGAGAATGCGGAAAAGTGCACAGAAATTGAAGAGGATGGCTAGAAATACCTAGAGTTCGCACAGAAACTCAACTACTGAAGCGTTTGAGAAGGCCTATAGCAACCTTTTTAATGAAAGAAACAATTAATTGACCTGTACGATCTTCAATGTATTTGATCATTCGATTCGAGCACTTCGCACAAGAACAAGAAAAAAAAATAAAACATTCTTGATAAAAATAGGCCAGGCTCTACATAATAATTCCAGCAGAACAGAAGTGTACGAAAAATATTAGCCCGACAGGTAACCGTACATCTCTCTTTATCATACTATTGATCGGATACGACCGTAGTTATCTTTTAATATTAACTCTTCCATGTGTGAAATCATAAAAATTTCCCAAAAATGCGCTTTCGAATTCGCTTACCGATGCGTTTCATTGGTTGAGTTGGGCGACAGACAGCTGAGGGTCCAAAGACGGGGCTCATACATGAATGTGCTCGAGGCCAGTTGATCGTAGCAGTTAAAGCTAAAACAGCACTAACAGCTCCTACTCGAAAAGCCTTCAAACAGTTAATTCAACCGCGCAACATGTCCGTGCTGACACTGTGTGTCAATGCAAAGTCTTCCGCATTCTTCAAGGGTATTGAAATTGTTAGGGTCTCCTCAACACTGGCTGAAAAAGGCATTATCGTAAACTCGGAGAACCTTGAATCGAACAACTACCGTATTTTGAGAGTTACATAGACTTAAACGATCTGCACGAGCTAGTTCTTACATCAGAGTATTCGCGAGTAATGGCTAGATGTGCTGACGCACACGCGACTCCTGCACTACGCGGACAAACAGCACACTTTTTCAGGAAGAGGGTCATGGTGATAACGGCCGATCAAGCTTCTGAGAAAAACGCAGAAAGTAGGATTGCACATGCATCTCTGGAGTGGTCACACATTCGTAGTCGTCCTTGCAAGGATAGTTCTCGCTACTGGCAGTCGGCTCGCCTGGTAGTGGGAGTCCAGCCGGGCAGACGGCTAAAAATTTCTTAAAATTTTGCGAAACGGCTACATATGAGAATGCAAATAAAAGATAGGCTATATATAAAAGCTGTGAGCTAAAATACTGGATGAAATGGAACGGCAAACATACAAATTCCAGGACAACATTTTCCATCCCTGCAGCTGTAACCAGTAAGGCAGGGTTGTGATGAGTACCAGAAAGAAGAGCTAGACAATGATGTCTTTCCATTAGGGCAGGTCCCTTAATCAGTTCCTTTATTTTGGGTCAAACCTAGGATCTTTCCATTTTTGACATCGCGCCATGAATTGCATTGTGCTCCACCTCCCGCCTGAACGGCTGCCACAAACGCGGTTCGTTGGTTTTGTTTTCCATACCTTTCCACAGTAGGGATAACCTATCATGTTCAAGGAAGTTACAACTTTCATCGAATTTCTCTTCACAAGCCTCTGTTCATAAGCCCATTAATTGCTCCTCCGGAGAACTCGGATCAATCAACTAGAACAAACCTGAGTCATTTGGAGAGGATGAGCAACAGCGAAACTTTCGAAATGTGGTAGTGCGAACGCAAGAATATCCGCTCTGACATGACCTGGGAAAAGTAGTATGAAGTGTCAAAGAAAGGATAAAGTTTGCGAGTACTAAACATCAACTAGCCGCATTCACGTCGATTGCGAAGGTGAGAATTCGATGTAAGATGATGTTCATGGATTCAGGAAGGCAGCGAAGTTGTACGGACATCCGAGATCCTTACCTCAACATCTGCAAATTCATATGGGAAATATCTATTAGAAGTCAGACGATGGCTGCATTCCGAGCACTACCATATTTGCACAAAACATCTAGCGAACAAAGTCCAAAGTACTATTGTAAGGGTAATCCTGACTTTCCTGGAAGGAGAATTGTAACAAAGCCATTCCAGTAAGAGATCACAGAAAAAATCATAAGAATAGAAAATACCTCGTAGCGGTGCCTTCGACGAGAGTGCGGCCATATCCTGTTGGACAAGAGTTTTGTGAAGGCAAGACACATGAAGGAGGTCCTCCAGACGGCTGTAAGGTAAGGAAAATTTACTGATATACCAGAAGGCCTTGCCACAACATCATAAATAAATGGAGGAAAGATTAAGGAGACGAACACAGAATCAGAGAAACAAACGAACACAGAAGCTTCAGAACAAATTGAGTCAGCGAGGGAAAACTCAAAACTATATCAACGAAGGGTCGACAAAGAAAACGCATTTTCCATGGAAAATGAATGAAGAATGCGCCAGAAGAGGATAGTGGGGCGCTTGGCAGAGCTGTGACATGTCTCTATCGGGGTGGTCTGCAGATATTGAGTAGAGATCAATCGCCGTGGTAAAGATCTCCGCGAACAATCCTCCGGAAATTGCAGATCTACAGATATACAGGCTACCTAACATTAAATTATGGTTTTCTTTCAAATACTCGATGTGGATCACCCAACTCCACACGAGCTTGTTCACAGTTGTGCACTGATGTAGGTCCTGATGAAAATAACTCCTGGTCTCTCATGAATGCGCGACTTCAGATGTGAGCTCCTAATCCGTCGTAAGGGTTGGTATGTTTTACAAATAGATATTCTTATATACTTATTCCTCAAAGACCCTCCTAGACTCGAGAAGAAAAACTCGGTATGAAAACCACACATCAATCAGTCGCCCTTACCTGTTGACCTCTTTTTCTGGCTCAAATGAGGCTAACCATGGGAAAAGCTGACCTTTCAGATATAATTAGTAAGCACGAGCATCTCAAAGCTCGTATGAAATAACAGACTAGTCTTCAAATCCAAATAAACTTAGAGCAAAGTGTCAAAGGTGGAGAATCATCCATGGCCAGATCAATGATTCCATGCTCTATGGATTGAACCATCCAGTCATGTCTGCTATCATGCGTGGTCAGGATCACCTCCGAACCGATTGCGCTACTATCAAGGTAAGTTCTAAGTTCCGAGTTGAGAAGCAAACAAGAATGGAACACAACTTCTTTCTTCATTCATAAATTTTTATCATGCCAGTTGACTGCTGTTCAGCTATTCTTCATGGTATGTATCACGGCAAATTCTGGACAAACATAGATGAAAATTTTTTCCAGAACGGAGTTATTTCAGAAAGAAGATAAGGATAGACTCAGTTGCGAAGCTTCTGAATGCTCCATGCATTCTTCCCAGGGTAGTAAATTTATACGACAATCTCAATGGAAGGTAGTCGACGAGGCATTTCAAAAGATCATAGCAGAAAGAAGCTCCGATGAAGATGATAGCAGAAAGAAGCTCTGATGACCCACCATTCGCTATGCCTCACTTGCTACTGCGCTGCTCGAGTTTGTCAGGACCAACAACGAATTGGAGTCCGCTTCAAAGTGAAGAATGGTTCTACATTCAAACCCATGTGGCAGTTGAGTCAGAATGTTAGCTCAAGGGCACAACATTTCTCCAGGGGTTGCAAGGAAATTCCGAAGTATCCCGAAAACGAGAGCTGCTTTTTCATGTTTTCACATGGTAAACCGAAATAGAATAGAGCTTCGGGCTGCATTTTCAGTGCGTTTTATTTGTTATCTTGTTTTGCTGGAGCATAAAACACAGGGAGGTGTGGATAGTTAAGATCAGAAAAGAAATCTGGATCTTCTATGAGTTCGATAAGTGAAGTGAAGTATTATATTTGCAGGTTGCCACATCATTGAGAATGAAGTGATAAAAACGATCCTAGAAATTGTTCACGTATCTAAATTTGTAGAACAAAACGTAAAACCAAAAACAAATGTCTAAAATGCTTCCACGTCACAGATGACATCGAGGATGAGGTACACTTTAGTTTTATGCGAGGTATTCTCGCAAGTTTCCGTGAATGTGATGCAGTTCAGTTCTTCTACCACTACCTCTCTGCAGCTGGCTAGTACCCAACAACTGCAGAAAATCTGCCTAGCCCTTCTGGAAAATTTATCCACAGCATTGGTGAGGGCGCACTCTTTCCGGAGCATTTATGGGTTTTCTGCCATGGATTTTATCCAGAGACTTTTTTCCCACCAAGGGTGCATTGGTCAGCTAAGAATTCGGAAAAACTGAGTCATAGAGGGATGATTTAACGGTTCGCTTCAGTTTAGTCCCAACTTTCCGCTATCTGATATCAAATGTCTAATCGATGTGATTTGTCCATGCGGTTCGTCATGAAGTCGTGTTTTTTATTGGAGAATAGTTATCGAAGGTTTGCGTCTTTTCTCAGGATGATAATGTGAAATCTATCGCAGAGGCTAAGATCGAATAAATTATGCAACTATTTCAATAAACAAACACTTTAGCCCACTTCATTCAGTACTTATAGCGGAACGCTGAATCCTCCGACATTCTTTTCAGCGGTGATCTTGTCTCAGTTACTCATCCGTGTAAGGTAAACACAACAATATTACCTAGCAACTGAAGAAAGTGGTGGGACTGGTTGCCATTGGTGCAAAGGTACTGTATTGCGTCTCGCAGAGTAACTATTAGTCCACAGCCAGGTGTTGGATTCAATGCATGAGTATAAACATGCCTGTACATAGCAAATCCAATGCCAACTACCGAAACGGATTAGCATTGGGATTGCGATGAACAGCCAACGTTTCTGAGCGTGTGAAGTGTAAAAGTGACGGATACAGATGAGCAAGGAGAGCGCTCGAAGCCGACTTTTTTTCCAGGATGACTCATCACTCAGATACTGCGGGCTCTGCGCTTTGCGACAAAGCGGACGCACACGATACCACTAGATTACGGCTCTCAAATAGTTGAGGAAGAAAGTCCATTTGATGTTCGGAAGCTTTCGCGGTACTGAGGGTATCAATCCTGTGATGCTCACCAGAAAATGTTAAATGGAAATTTTTCGCGATAGAACTTATATACGGAAATGAAACTTTTTTTTGGTTTCTTAGTAGTTTGATAGAAGTTGCTCTTGAACAAACACCCAAAACCTGATTAAAAACCAAGAAAGTGATTTTGAAACAGTAAGGATGTACTTTTAGGATGAAAAGAAATGTGAGAAGGGATGAAATGAAACTTCAATGATAGTGCGTGTCAAACTGATCATATCGACAATCAGAAAGTTCATACTTGACGACCTAATATGTAGTTCTGGATTTATGGAATGTTGGATAGGATAATTTTGGAAATTGGGTGGGTTCATCTGTCAAATGTTCCGGCATCCTCACCTATGTATAGGCTCACAGCAACAGCGATTATTAGCTGCATCCAGAAGGTAAAGCGCTCAAGGGACGATCAAAATTCCGGTTTCGAAAGTTTGGAAGCTCCTGAATTTTATCGCTGCAGAAACTTCTTACTCCTACATTTCTCTGGCAGTAGGTGAGCTGGGCCAGGTTATACGTGATGTTTTATCCCTACAAATTTCAAAGGTTCCGAACTTTTCCGGCTGCGTGTAAAGAGGTACGCTGCTGGACTGTGATTGGTCGATCCATGCGCGCATCGCGGTTACAGCCTTCAGAGACACGAGCAGCGTTGGGGAGGAATAGATAAGTTTTCTAAGCGTGTGTGGAACAGATTAAAGCTATAGGCTACGACAACGTGTGAGAAGGTGGCCACCAATGTCATTCAATGCCTTGAATTCGGAGAATCGACCCGGATGTAAGAAGCACAAGCGTGCGGCGCGGTCGCGTCGCGGCGTACGCCTTGACCACCTCCCAACTATTCCCAACTTCCGAATTCACGGTCGCATGCTTCCGCTGGTTCCTGACGGCAATATTAAGAAGTTGTTGTACTAGTTAGGAGTTTCATTTGTCACCATTGGTGGAAAGATCGGCCAGAATGAAAACTTCACAGTGAAAAGAGTGCTTTGTTAAAAATTTTCCCACCAAATAATGGCTTGGGCCACGTATTTACTAAGTAGAAACTCAATGTGTAGTTGTGTAATAATTTGGTGGATTAGTGAGCAGCTGCAGTTGAAAAAAGGTTTTATTTTAATTTCCTACTTGTTTGTTTACCTGTTTGTTTACCTATTTATCTACCACACTTAGTGCTGCACCAGTGAAAAAGTTCATGTTGATGTTTCTTACCCACAGTAGAGTCTTCATCACATTTCGCTTCATCCCCTTTTTTCACCTCTCAAAGAAAGGAAACATTGCTTTCACAGCGCAGCTGCGTTTATCGCCAGCTGCAATCTGAAGGCATTTTTGCTTCTCAGAGCACACGGTGGTCTTGCTTAAATGCTGCACTGATGAGTCAGATGTTCAGTTGCTTCTGATCAACGACAACGTCTTCTGGGCTCTGTGCAGCCGCAGCATTATTTCGACCGATCGTTGGAAGAACGGAGCCATGCCCAGCAAGACCGTAACCTACACACAGTAATGTTGAGAAGGTACGTGCTTGCTGTGCATAGTTCTGGTGTTCCGCTTCCTGAAGAAATCCGAGCAAGGATGAGTTTCAGGTAAGGTTTAGAATTTGAAGAGTTTGTAATGTGCGTCTTTCAAAAAGGAAATTGCGCGGTGTGAACAGCTCAGAGGAGCTGCTTTTCCTCAGAAATACTTGGAATGCAAAACTTTGTAGTCTATTTCTTCCATCCTATCTCCCTCTCTCTCCTCCGCCGTAATCCTGTTAGAAAACGCAGTGAAGAATTCTTTTCTACTAGGCCATATATCGGGCTTCGCGTAGGATTTTTGCCTCTCTGAACAGGCTAATATTGATGATGTCAACTACTAGTACCGATAAATCCATCGGAACAGCTGATAATTGAGGTGATCAGCCTGTTGATAAAATTAAGTGACACTTTTCTCACCTACCCATAAGAGAAAGAAAGTCGTGAAATTACTTTGCGAATAATTCTATGGAAAATGCTTGGATACTTGTGCTCAGCTTTTGGGGAGCCCAGTAGACTCGTTCTTACTCGCAATTGTGCGCAAAATTCCACAGAAGATCTCTCACAAATCTTGGACAGTGCCTCCGGCGATAACATGTCCTGATGGCTCAATCGGTAGAGCGTCTGACTATCAGTCGAGCTCTCGCTTGTTCGAGTTCGGTGGAGATCCAGAGTTCAAGGGCCAGTCCCGTAGTGTTCGGGGTTCACTACTTAATACGTCCCCCGCGATCTTCATCAGCTATACAAGGATAAAGGCATCCTGGATGGAGTCGTTTCGATTGCAGTCGAACTGCATAAACTTTTTTTTTTTAAATGTTTGAAAGTACTGCCGAATGTGAACAGATAGTTGAAATCCATGAAATATTTGGAACATCGATTTTAAGTGGCCATTCAGATACGTTATCGCCGTGGTGGATCGTCCCACTAAGCATAGTTCGATCTGGATTGGAGTTAAAATGAGAAAAAAATCGATACTCGAATCGATAATATTCAGGGAGAATTATCATAGGCACATCGCGGGATTTCTATGATGTCCCATGCTTCCCAGCTAGTTTCTTCGTCTCTTCGTTTACATTTTCTTTTTATCGTTTGAATTTGGCCCCCATGCGCGTCGCCCAGAATTTTGAAAAAAAAATTTGAGGGTTGCTATGTTTTATATAGATTTCGAAGCTTCATTACATGTACATGATAACCAACAAAATCGAAACAGGTGTCATTCTTTGTCATTCCTGGCGTCAAGAAGAGAATCGACCTGTTTCCGAATTTCACTGATATCCCTAGCGTCAAGTCCACAACAGCCACCAATCACCGTTACGCCAAGCTCCACCCACTTCTCAACGGAGTTCAAAATTATTTTCATAGCGCTTTCTTCGCCTCTGAAAATGTGGATTCATCTGTTTATTCAGTCACTCATTTATTAGCCTCTAATTTTCTTAGTTATGTATTCAGTATAATATTAGAAGACGGCCGTCTAAAGCAAAACGACAGCGATGAGATCCAGAAGAAAGTGTAGCCATGGAATCCGAGAGATGCACCATTTAGTGGAAATGTGAAGCAAAAAGGCAACAAAAACACTTTATAGGTTACTTTTCATCCGAAACTGTCGATTGAATTATCAATTACTTACATATATCGATTTTATTGATACTTCCGCTGGGGCTTTCGAGTACTCTGAACACGAACATGGCAACTATTTTGCTCATCATATCGATCTATCGATTTTATTGATTTTTACTATTCTTGCCCATGAGGAGGACAAGGCATGTTTACTGGGGTTCTCCAGCACGCTGAACACAAATATGGGGGTGTGTATCATCGTGAGGGAAAACGAGGCGGAGTCTTCCCGCCCTTTACGATCAACTCGTCCCGGTCGCATTCAAATTTTGCATAGTCATGTATAGTGGAATCGCGCGCGAAGGGAACGATTCAACCATAATGGGCGGGAGGAGGATTTGAACGAACCAATCGCAAAACAGTACAACGCCCCGTTTTCCCTCACGATGATACACACCCCAAGTATGGCAACCATTGTGAGCGGAAAATCGAAATTTAGGGTTCAAAATGTTTTTAGTGAATCAATAAAACATGCTAAATATCTAATCATGAATATGGCAACTGTTTGAAATGAAATTTTTATCCTAATATGTTAAGGGACTTTTCGTTTACGGGTCAGTGGAAGAAAGTTAACTGAGATCCAATACCGCCTACGAAAATTATCGGAATTTGATGAATTCATCAGCTATAGCAATTGTGCTCATCAGTGTGAGATAGCCGGGTAGTGAGAAACCCGAGCGGAGCCGGGTATGCCACCCAGTTTCTGATAAATTCTATCCTGTGCATAGCACCGTATTTCTAGCAATAGTGACTCTTCCCTTCGAATTTCTGATATTCTGGGCTTACTCGTACAGAAACGAAGACGAACATCACTGACTCACACTTCGGACTCGTACTTGCCACTGTTCGGATACACGAACACCTCCTTATTGGACACCAGTGATTGAACAGATTCAAGCAACGATGTAACTGCTTTAGGGTGAGTGCAGTTCACTCCAAATCCCACTACCTAAACTAGTGCAGGTATCTCCTCAAAATAGACATTACTTCAGGTGAACTAGAGAATGCCACATAACCACCTTAGGATTACTTAAAACAAGCCTAACAGCGTCGACAAATGCCTCTCCATGTCGAACCGAAAAACCATCCTGGAAGTAAGTGAAACGTTTTACAAGAGATGATTAGTAAAGTCTGGAGAATGTTCCAGGACCTTCCTACACGTGAAAGAAACCACAGCCTTCACATCGTCACAGCTGCTCAATGAAAGGGCATCGCAAATCGCTTGGGCCTCCATGAGGGAACTGACAGTCTCAAATAGGATATGGCTTTGTCCAGCAGCTACCATGGCTTTGACTTGTTCCCTGTGATAATCAGTCATAGTCTGAAGAAGATGTGATAAGTTCGTAGATTGAACAGCATTGCAATGAATATTTTCAGAACCTTCAGAATCTCCTCTGCAGGTGAGGTATCAATGAACGAGGCCGTGTATTCAGCTGCTAGACCTCGGAGGCAAATCGCGTATGAACCAATGGAACCCCAAATACGCCTACCGTCGTTGGGGCATTGAGTGGCGATGGCTTCTTTAAGCATAGACACGGCCTTCTGTGATAGTGATATTTTCCTTCAAGTGATTACTTAATACCTATTTTAGTATCGATGATTGTTTTCAATTGAAAGCATTCCTGAGAGTGCGGATTTCCAGAAAAGCAAATTGCTCATAATTCAGATGATCCTCAGCAACATACCGCTATCAAGCCTGGACCGTCAAGACCTTGCTGTACAAGAGAAGACAGTGAAGCGTGATAAGTATTTGTTGTGATGTCGTCTGCTCCAGCATCGATAAACCTAAGCTCACAAAACTTCATTTACTAAAAAAAATTATCCGAAACTTTCTTGCAATCCACTATTCAAATCCAGTCCTTTCAACAATTTTTTGCAGGGGAATTCCTGAGAAAATTTCACAATGTAGAGACACATATGTAGATAATATAGGGCGTACCTCCTATGAACCGTAATGACTGCTCCTGGATGAGTCATCACTGCGTCAAATGTCCAGTTAGGACGCTCCTAAACTTAAATGACGGAAACTCACAATATAGAGACTAAATAGAGAGTACCTCGACAAAGTAGTCTTTGACGACGTTAGAGAGCTCCGTAGCGAAAGAACCATCCAGAACTCGAACTTTCTTCGATGTACGAGCCATTTCTGCCTCAAAATAATCGCTGTCTAAACTCATACATGAGTCAGCAAGATACGACAAGCAAGGGAGAAGTGAGTGGCGAGCCGGTCTCAGAGAAATGTTCACTGCGATGAAGAGAAATTGCAGCAGATTCAGCATGCAAACGTGTCAAATATATAAAACATAGCAACGTTTACGACAATTTTTTTCTCTAAAATCTGGGAAACGCGCGTTGGCGCTAAATTCAAGCGACGAGAAGCACCTGCGATCGAAGTGACGAAAAAACTGTATAGCTGAGCAACATGAGACATCACATAAATCCTGCGCTGTGCCTAGGATACTTCTCACAGGATATTATCGATTCGGATATCGATTTATTGATCGATTCTACTGATTTTTTCCATTTCAGCTCCAATCCATGCCGAAATGTGCCTTCTGGGGCAACTAACCACGATAAAAACGAATCTGATAGCCACTTAAACTCAATATTCTAGAAATCTCATGGATTTTACCTTTCTTTTCACAGTCAGAGATGTTCTTGAATATTTCCGAAAAAGCTTGTGCAGTTTGACTGCAATCGAAGCGACTCCATCCAGGATGCCCTTATCCTTGTCTAGCTGATGAAGATCGTGTGGGACTTTTTAGGTAGTGAACCCCGAACACTGGCCCTTGAATTTTGGATCTCCACCGGACTCGAACCAGCGACCGTCCTACTGATAGTGAGGTGCTCTACCGATTCAGCCAGCAGGACATGTTATCGTCCGAGGCAGTGTCCAAGTTTGCCAGAGTTCTCTCGTAAGATTTTGGAAGGTGCAAAAATTCCGTTGATTGCGGGCCTCGGACTTGCGACCTATAGATCCCTAGTGGACTGCTCTTTCATCCAGCCATCCAAACGGATGTTTTTATGGATATGTCGCCAGAAAACGAGAGAAAATCCCAGGAACCGTGAACACTTTGATCAACAGATGCTGGATTTCAATAAAGAGCAATTCATCCCCATAGAATGGGTTTATCTCCATAGATAAGATGACCGTGGATTTTAAATTCATCTAGAAACTGGATGCCCACATACGTAAGCAAAGCGTTGGTGAATTAAAAAAAAATAAATCTGTAAAAAATCTGTGATTGTAAAAGTAAAAGTCTATGTGTAGGCAAGAGTGTATGTTCCGGATTTTAAAAGAAAAAAGAAAAAAGCGAAGAATGGACCTATCTGTACCAGACTTTGTCTGTAAACCCTACTTGTGTCAGAAAAGGTTATGATTACTTATCTCCTAAGACTGTCAGCTTATCGATTATGTCGATTTTATTGATTTTTTGCTATTTTGGAGCGACAGTAGGTGGGAACATTTCCACTATGGTTCTTCAGTAAGCCGAACACGAATATAAAAACTATTTTAGATGACGGTATCGATTTATCGACACTACCGGTTTTTTTTTTCACTTTTGCTCAGGGATCATTGAGGACATTTTTAATAAAGTTGTCCAATGCGCTAAGCACGAATATGACAAGCACTGGGGTTGATAGTATTGATTTATCGACTTGATCGATTTTTCGCTATCGCGCAGAGATGGGTAAAAACGCGTTTAATTGCGTTCTCAAACAATCTGATGAAATAGCCAGGAATAATAAAACACCTGAACGGAGGCGGGGATGTAATCTAGTTTACTTAAAAGCATTTCAATTACTGGTGCCAAGGCATCGCCACAATCAACACTACTCTATTCCTGGGTTACTCTTATCCTAGTATATCACTATTGGAGCTAGCAACCTCTTCATATCACACATGAAAACGAGAAACGATTTATTCAAATTCTACGCAATTTTCAGGTTTCATATACATGTATATACGGATTTCATCTGACTGCCGTTGAGAGCGATTATGATAGGATAGACCGGCTTTTATTTAGCACAGAATGAGTGAGAAAAAGCACTATCTGCTCACCCTCACTTTCAATCGCATTGCTATTCTGCACAGAACAAACTGAAGTATGACACGAACTCTTGGTGGGCGGAAAGGGAGGAGGGAGGGGAAGATGTGAAACAAACGAAGGAAGGAAAAATTCGTGGCTGTGGATGCCAAACCACAGACATCCACAGTAGCTCCTAATTGATACACCGTACTCAGCAGCGTCATGAACAAAAGAAAAAAAGAAAAAACAAAAGAATTTGATATGACATTGAGACAAACGTGACAATCGGACGAATCCAACACTGAGGAGAGAGCAATTCAGGCAGATTACCGAAATACACGAAAGTGTGTTGTGCGTGGGTGGTGCGTGCGTGCGCGCGCTTGGTCGTGGACTACTTTGATACAGGAAAGAGTGGCGGCATTTTCACGGACGGCTTCGCCGGATCCAACATCGCGTCCAATTCATCCGTCAGATTCTGCAGCATGAAGCCTATGTCGGATAGGACGTTGCCATTTGGACCAACGGTGGTGTGCGTCGGCTTTTCACTGAAACAGAAACGGTTTAAAAAATTGGATAACAACAAGAAAGTGCTTCATAGATTTAATCATCCAGTGGATTTCAACAATAATTGAGTTTTGCTCAATAATTTGGTCCCACAAGGAAATTCCATGTGCAGTTGATTTACAGCATGTGTGGTAAAACTTTCGGTTCAATCCATGAAAGGCTCAGAAGCAGCAATCCAAAACAATGAAGAAAAATCTAGGTACTGCATAATAGCATTATTGTGGAGAATTCAGCAGTGAACAGAAAAATCTGTCCCACAAAAATTTTTTTCGGAAAAATTTACGTTTGGAAGCCTCAGAGATGAACACAATTCAAGCGCATTCGATTTTTTTTCATTTTTTTTCATTCGTTTTTTGTTAAGCTTTTACCAGCAGACGACAGAATCCATCAGAAATCCATGGATCTCCCAGCTTATCATGGACACATTTCATCAAATACAACTACATGCAAATTCGTTGTTATCCAGGATTTCATCAAAGTATGTACATGTTTCGCGCGATACATAATAAACCGAATGTGAAGAAATTCACGCGATATCACCACAGTTTTGGGCCACCTGTATATATTGCTGTCTTATCCATCCATAGCTTAAAATTTGTTCTGCAATTTTCCAATGAATTAGTTTTCCTCTCCTCACCGGACCCTACCCATATAAATTGAATAAACCAAATTTGCTAATAGAACTATTAAAAAGGAGGGAACTACCTGCACTTCACATCAATTTCCCTCATATAAAACTTACGGATAACAAAATTGAACTAGTACACATTACAAATTTTCTGGATTTCGTGCAAAAAATCCCCAGAACAGCGTGGAACATACCGCAATAAAGCGCGGATGATGTCCATCATGACACCAAACGTCATGAAAATCCTCAAAAATGAAATTACCCCACGAGAATTTACACAACTGACAGCTTTTCAACGTTCTCTCCGACGTCAGTGACAAAAAACGGGTCCGTTCACGGAGGCGTTCTCCAAAAAAGTCCACTTAGTGGTTTTTCCGTTTCACAGCATCAATTTCACTCTCAGGTTTTCCGGATATCTAGCACCAATCGATTTCCAAAAATGGGGATATAGTTACACTAAGGATTGGGACAAGGCAAATAAGTAGGTCCAGTAGGTCTAAACCCTTATTGTGTATGCCTCATCAGCTTTTTCTATGGATCAAGAAAATAAAACTCACTTTTGGACGTGAGTGGTGCACTACAACACTCAAAAAATGCTGGAAACTAAAACTGTGGATGGAAACTGTTTCCATGGTCCCCAAATAGGATAAAATCCCATTGTTATTATTGTGCCATCCAGAAGAAAAACATTCTGCTATCGAAAAAAACGACTAAGACACATGTTCCTTACAATGTCCTTGCTTCAGCTTCGCTTATAGCGGAACAGTACATTATACACTATATATCGGTAGAAAGTTTTCGAGCGCGCAGTGCCTGCGGCGCGTGCGCAGCGCGTCCTGCTTGTAGCAGCGGTCCGGCGTCCTCGCTCAGCTGTTCCTCAGAATTGGGCACAGATAAGCGTTTTTAGGGGATAACCGAGATTAGCAGCCCTCTGCGAGACAAAAAGAAATAAAAACACACAAAAACATGAAAAAGGCGATGCGCCGCGTGCGCGCCGCAGGTTCTGCGCGCTCGAAAACTTTTCACCGATTGCGCATAAGGACTACACCGCAAAAAAAAAACTCACCAGCTAGACGCTGAGCAATCTGGTATCGTCATTGGCAGCGATTTTCGAGGCGTTTGCGGTTGTGAAATACTTGATGATTTTCGGGACGAGTTATCTCTGGACCTATAAAAAGTGCTCCTTAGTAACCGAATCTCATCGGAGGCTAACTATTCCGTACTTGATCGTTCCACAGTTCTCATTTGCAAATGGCAGTTGTTCCAGACTAGATGACGATCCACCACTGCTTCCGGCGGACGATTGAAACGCATGTTGCAGACGGCGTATTGAGCCCTCACAGTGAAGGGGAGCTGAAACAATTCATGCGAAAAGTGCAATAATAGGAAAAAATAAAAGGAGAAAAAACGAATAGTGGATGCAGCTATTTTGAGGCTGACATTTCCATTCATGCTATTAGAACAGAGAGAGTTTCGTGGAAGAAAACACTGGAGTTAGAGCTTCGATTCGGACTAAACGCACTACTTGAGTATTAGACATTTGACTCGACGACACTTTTTCGAATAGTCGATATTTCAAATAACTCGATTTTTGGACTTTTTCGAATAGCCGACATTCCGAACAACTCAGATTTTTGTGTTGTTTTTTGAATAGCCGAGCTTTCGCATAACTCGATTTTTGGGCTTTTTCGAATAGTCGATGTTTTGCGTCACTCAAAAGTCGAATTATTCGAATCGACTCGATTCCACTCGGTCGAATCAAATGTGTATTGCATATGTAGACAGTAGGAGCTTAACGAGAGCATTAAAGTCAGTACAAGTTCTCGAAAAGTAACAAAGTGAGTCTATATTTTTCTGGAACTCGCGCTTAGGGTTTCTACTTTCTACGATTTCTACGATTTATTTAGACAGAATTCAAAAGACAAGTACTCGATTCATTATTCCATAAATCCAGGAAACCCCCAGTCTCGCAAATGCACCAAATCCTCACCAGGAGGAGGCGGACAATCCGCATTTGGAGCACCAAGCACTGATGGAGTATCGCGTTCACGGCTTGCCTCACTAAGGATCTTTCCAGTCGATACGAGGTTTAACCTTATAGGTTCAATCTGAAAATGGAGAAATCAAAATTACACGGCCCTAAAAATCCATGCAACAAAATTACAGACAAATTTCAGCCACTCGACGAACCTTCTCAAAAATAGGATCGTAGGATCCTTTTGAGGATCTCCTCAATTCAGAATATGTACCAGGAAGTTCTTCGGTTGACCTAGATGGTGGGGCAGGGGGATTCTGGAAAGTTTTCGGATGATCATAGGAGAAAAAGTTCGGAAATAAACATTGTGCGAGGCAGAAACTTCTAGGAACTCACTTTGGACCCTCTCGAATAGCTTATGTAATCTATGTTTCCATTCAAGTTTGCTTTGCCTCGATATGAACTCGACGGGGCCGGTGGAGGAGGATCATTTCGTCTGAAAAAATTTACTATCAAATGTGGTAAATTAAGTAACCTCTAGGAAGAAAAAAAATGGAAGAATGAAATTGAATGAAACTGAATGACATTTATTTCGCTACCTGGTCGAGGGAATCACTTGTTCCTGCACGGGAGCGACGGAGCGTGCTGAAAGCATCGGCGAGGGTACCTGCACTGGATGGACTTTTCCAGCATTCGCCAGCGTGTCCACTGGATTATTCATCGAACGTCGATAGTCCTGAAACTCAAACCTTCCGTCAGGTTCGTACATCGGAAGCACTACCTAGTAGCAGTGTTAAATAGAGAATACCCACCTTAAGCTTCTTAATAGCCAAGCCAAGTCGTTTCAAATGTCCTAATCTCTTTATTCCAATATCCTCGAAATCCTCCCAACTCAATTTCATCACTTCCTGGACGGAGTCGTACCCTTGGGAGTCGAAAACGCTTATGTACTCTGGTAAAGCGAGTAGAGTCAGCCATTCACTGCAAAAAAATGTGTTTAGAATAGATAAAAGCAGTGCACTATGAAAAAAGTCTCTAGGGAAAAGCCGACCTCAATCCGCCCTGAGGAGGGACAGATGGCCAGCTGTCAGTGATCTGCCAGCTATGGATCTCAGTTATAAGTCGTTTTCGGTGAACTGGATTCGTTATTCCCAGTGATAGCAGGTCTTCAGGCGTTATTCGGGCTAAACAGGAGAATTATTATGGAAAATTACTCTATTGTGTAGAGATCTGCCAATTTTCCTGCGTTATCCAAACATCATACACACCTATAGAGGACAAATCGTATCCTTGTGTGAGAAACAGCGCCAGATACTCCGTCATACCAATCTTATCCAGCCAGATGGCTAGAATTTCAGCCTCCGGCACGCCTTTTGCCACCATTTGTGTGACATTAACGGGCGTTTCCGATGACGACGAATAAAACGACTCGTCAAGAGCGTCAACGGATGATGAAGCGAGTGAAGATGTTCCACTAAATATTCATGGTCAGTCAGTCACATCATTGCTTCAACTTGGCTGCAGAAGCACAGCGAGCTCACCCACCTTCCACCACTTCCACTTGAATGTACACTTATTCGACTTGGCGGTGAGTCTGTATGACTAGGAGTGAGGAGGGAGGAGGTGTGGAACGACGACGATGATGACGAAGCAGAAGCGGTTCCATGCGACTGAAACGGAAAGCACGTAATCAGTGTCAGTCATTTCACCACCACTAGCCCCTCTATATCTGATATTGTCATCGGTGAGCGCGCGCCGATTTGTCAGTCATTTGGTCGCTGATGCTGCGCTGATCTGTCACTTTGATGAAAAGCGCTGTCTCGTAAGCTAAACCTATACTTAAGCCTTGGATAATATCACGAAATTTCGCGACATAGTGGAAACAGATGTCATATTTTCATAGTAATTTCCAGCTTTTTTTCAAATTAACAATTACTTACAATCCAAAAGAGTTCTATAAAGGAAAGCCTCAGAAATGGTGCACTAAAAACCAACATAAAATACCATAGGTAATAAACACGCTCAAGCACAAAAACATGACCATGTAATCCTCGACTTTACTCAGATATCAAACTGAACCAGAATATTGAGGATTACAAAATTAAAAATACCATAAACTGTTTAAAAAAAGCACGATCTATTCACAATGAGGAAGCCTAACCTCCTCTGCCTTAATTTTTTGGAGAACTCCCTCAATCCCTAGGTTTATCATCTCAAATTTCTATGTTGCACGTTTTTCTTTCCTTTCTTTTTTTTGATATTCTCCTAGTTTCCTGATGCTGCCTTCAGTTGTCGTGTACTAATAGCTCGTTTTTCTTAGGTATCAGTCTTTTTTTTTGTTCACGTGACATAGTTCATGTAATAAATAATAACAATTTTTTAAAAATTTTTGTCCTCAATAACGCACCGTTTGGCATATTAAAAAAAGAAAAATAGATAAATAAATAAATTCCCATCAATACCTCACATTAAGAAAATAAATCCCCCGAACTCCTCACCTTCATGCTCTCAAAACCGGAACTTCCTTGACTCGAATTTGATCCAGTGGAGATCCGATGCGACGGATCCGGCAGTACTGACGTCGACGGAAACGCCAACGACGCCATTCCTGGAATAAATCATGTGTCATGTACAGTGGGATGAATCGTAAACATGACAGATCTCTTCGTGAATTTGTTTTCATAAGAATTTGTATGCACAATGCCGCTTATTTATTCAGACAAACGTCTTCCACAAAACAGGAGTTGAATGAACAAGTGAGAGATCCAGAAAGGCCTCAGCGTTTATTCGAATCCACAGCTTAAACCTTATGCTACTCATATTTATTAAAAATCTGATTTCGTTGCGTTATTTGCAATGGGAATAGCTTGAGAGGGCATTTTTTTGGCATTCTTTCATGGATTTACAACATAATAGTACTTCAGAAAAGCTCCTTCTAGAAGATACCAACACCATAGAAGCTCTGGAATAATCCAGAAGTTGTTGTTTAATTATTACTAGGCCAGGATTCCTGCATCACACAATTATTGAAGAAATAAGTTTGGTAACATGTCCAGGTTTCAGAACAATGGAGGAAAAAAACTATGATGAATAATAAGATAGATAGAAAATAGGAGCAAACAGTCCGAGATGTCAAGATTTACCCCTTGAAATACAAGTAATGTTTGACTTCCCTCCTAAGAAATCTACTCCAAAAATGCTTCACATATGTGGAGTTCGCACTAAAAAAGATAATCAGTAAAATAGGAAATGACCTAATGAGTTTACCGTGTACATATAAGTACACAACTGAAGTACATTACTATGGCAATGAGTGCGAAAAAAGTGCAACAGGAAATCTGGCCCGCGTCCAGAATTTCACTTCGTTGAATTAAACCGCGCCAAAGGGATCCAGGCACTGGAGTGCCTGGATAAGAATTTCACTTGTAAAGTGGAATCAACACGTTAATAATGCATTGCTGTTCAAACGCTGCTGATTGCTGACAGTCACGTGCGACATCAGTTAGTTGCCCTCGCACAGATCCCAAGCATATCCAGAAGGGTCCATGCTTGCTTTGTGGATGCGAATTGAGGCAGTGTTGTCGATAAACGGCTACTGGAGTAGTGAAGTGAGCAACAGAGGGCCAGTTGAATAGGTTCGAGACAATTATGCGAGACAATAGAGAGGTACGGGGCTGAGGGTGCGATGATTGACGCGGGGCGAGATGCGAATTCGAGCCATCTACTGCCAGCGATTGAAATCAAACACCGCTCAACAGCAACGAAATGACACGCATTGCCGTCAACAAAACACAATGCTATGATGAAGTGTAGGCGCCAGCAAGAAAAAACACCAGGAAAAATCTGCCGGAAGCGTGGCGAGATGGAGAAAATTAGCGTGGAAAGAGATTCTCCGGATCGCTGCTCTATCCTTGCTCATTTCTTGCCTCCAGCAAATCGGACAAAAGGATAGTAAAGTAAAATCCCAGGCAAAATAAGTGCATTCGCGAGCTAGACAAAGAAAAGGCCTGGATAGTACATCCCCAATACAAAAAAGAGCTGTGTAATGCACCTGCAATATTCCTAATCACTAACTACTGCGTAGTACAACAGCAAAAAGTAAAGTAATAGTCACTAAAAAGAATCCGAAACGCTCCAGAAAAAGAGTAGCGTCTTCAGCGAAATTATGCGACAGTAACCAGAGGATAGAGGAATATTTTTGGTTTTCCCAAAGCAGGAGAGAGCTGAGGTTTGCACGCTCAAATTTATTGTAATCTCTGATAGGACATTCTCACGGAAAACCACCTGACACTGGAAAACTGTGCCCAGGATCTGAATTTTAGCGTAAAATCAGGCAGACGGGAGAAAACTGGGCCTGAATGCACGACTGAGATTACCCAGGATAGACGTATTGACCGACCCCAGTGTTCGAAATGGGTAAATTTTGGGGTGCTAAGATATTTACCCTGGGTGATCTGAATAATGCATGAGATCTCTGAGAGATTTCTTGGTGGTGAACTACCGCAAGACATGTCGACTCAAAGTGGCATCCATGAAAATTTCCGGAAGGTGAAACAAACAGAGGTGCCGTCACGTAAGCCATATGAGTTATAGAAGTTAAAGAAGAAGAAATTTCTACATGACGCAACACCCTTTCCCATCAAAAAAAAACGAAAAAGCACCTCACTGCGACATATAATTATCAGCACAATTCTTCTAGAATCTATGCAGATGGCAGATGTCCCACCAGAATTTCATCCAGATTCTGGAGACAGCAAATGCTCCAAAACGACGAACGAAAACTTTGCAAATGTTTGAGGTCGCTGCATATTAGAGCGTGGTAAGTAAATTGAGTAAGGAGTGCAAAAGGACAGCCAGAGTGTGCGTGGATTAGAGAGCTGAGCAACGAAGTTTCAGCACGCAACACAAGCAGCCGTGCGTGACTTTTCAGGAGCTCATGCCAAAAAAAGCTCGGAATTTCCTCGTTGCACTCGTACGCCGACACAGAAAACGTTTGAAAGAAGGGCAAGTTTTTTAGGCGTGAACGTTTCGAGTCATATCGGTGGGAAAATAAGAGAAACGAGCAAAGCTTTAGGTAACGTCCACAGAGGATTCTGGATCAGGATTAAAACAAATAAAATACAACTAAAAAAACAAGTAAGGATTTATTAGGATTCAAAAAGTCACAAGGGGGTAGCTTTTGAAGGGGAAACTCTGCAGCACTGTTACCACTGAAAGCACAATGGCACAGGACTCCTCTTGATCCTTAAATATTCTCCCGAGATTTCTCTTTGGCCTCAGGATATCCTGACCTAACAAAATGTTAAGATGTTAAAAAATTACTCGCAATAGCCAGAAAAGAGCGTTAAAAAACCTGAATATTCTCAAGAGAGATTTCTTCTCGCAAAAGGCCACTTTTGAGAGGCTATTTTTTACTAGTAAAGTGTCACTGAGTTATAAGTAATAATGATAGAATGAACATAAAATTGTCTGAATTTATCCGAAAAAAAAACACTAATAAAATAGATTTTATTTTATAAAATATTTTAATTATCCAAATCGCTTCCATTCTGCTCCGGAAAATCCTCGAATTTCACCACTGAAAAAAAGGCGACTCTTTTCCAGAACGAAAGCCATTCGGTAACAAAATCTATGCCATGTAAAAAATTGTTTAATTTTGCTCAAATATCCGCCGGATTTCCATATTAATGGCAGAGCTGCATCGCAAACATTTTTCTAGGGTTACATCGGTTTGATGGCAGTGATCCTGAAGAATCTTCCAGCCTATAGGAACGAAAAAGGACATTTTGAAGGATAAAAAAGCAAGATAAAGGGGTAAGAACACTTCAATAGCGTGAAACGCGAGCAGCGATCAAAATCTTCACCGCACGTTCGGATATTTGCTTTTTCACGGATATATTTACCTAGAAGGGCTGGATTTTTCACTAAAATTAAACAAGGAAATCAGGGTATGGGTGAAAATAAAGGCAATCAGTGGTGATTTAGGAATAGATTCAGGTAATTGTTGGATATTTAAACAATCCAGGCGTGCAGTAGAAGGAATAATTAGTTCGAATAATGTAACTATATGAAGGCAGAGCAAGCCATGGACCTTCTTATTAGTAGGAATTCCAGCTTTTGTTATCCTAGCATTCAATTGTTAGACTGTGTTTCGCCATTCTTGCGCAGTGAAATGTGAGAAAACTCTTACTAGATAACAAGTACTATTGAAAATAATACTAGTAAGTAGTAATACTTTTCGTAATACCTTCGCTAATTTATTACCCAATGGGACAAAATCGCTCAAAATGTCACAAAAGCTATGCAAATAAAAACAGTTCACCAGGGCCTAACGCAAAACGACAACTATTCTGGCAACAGCCAGATAATTCCGGAGCAGACGAGGTTCTACCCATCCTCCAGAAAAAAAAACTTTGCCGTAAACTTCTCAGCCAAATCCTGGCTAATCACTACAGTATTGATCGCATAAAAGTGGAGTAAATTTGATTAATTTCATTATCAATTCCAAAATCCATCCAAAAAATCGAATATTTCGAAAACACAAAGCTTCACAATCTTCATTTTGTTCCATGCGAGAGTGTTGGGCTCTCTCTTTTCTGAACGCTTCAGCATATCAACTTTTTCGAACCCAAAAATTCGATTGTTGAATGTATCTAACATATTCTTCGATCAACACACTACTAATCAAACAACAACATTTCGGCAAATCCATGCAGATATCCACAATAGCAGAGCAGCATATGAAGCCAGCAAAATGCCCGTTCAATCGAGCATATTGTTGACCCCGAAGCACAGCGTCCCGCATGAATAATTCGCCGATCCAGCCATCATTACGATTGCTTCGCGGCTTTCACCGGCAACAGCAGCAGCCAGCCACCCCGTGCACCATCTAATGCACAAGTAATCCCGAATCACCGATTCCTCACTCACATATGTACATACACACACACTTACTGCATATTTAGTGAGATTATGCATGAATGCTGTTGTGCAGCGACAAGCGTTCGACAACGAAACACAGCCATCCAACAGATGAGGTGATGAGGCGAGCGAGCAGACGTGAGAGGTGAGATCGGGTGAGATGAGGATGATCCACGAATATTAGCAATGTATGCTGTTTGCGTGTTTATGTGTGTATGCGTGAAAACAACCTCTAACACCGCTACCACCAAACCAATAAGTATTACTCACGCTTCAGTTACTCAAATGAGCGTAACTATGTGGCAGTCATGAAGGACGATGGAGTTATTCGCAAGGAAAAGCGTTAGATCACGGGAAAGGAGCACACACTTCCTGATTTTTTCCAGAAAAGTTTGAGGTTGGAGCGGTCAGAGAGGTAGAGAGGTATTCCTCTGACAGCAACAAACCTGTGGCCGCAAGTATCGTTTAGATTACCCAGGGTAAACGCGTTGATGCCTTATAAATTTACCCATTGTTAAGATGGGCGTCAACACGTTCACCCTGTATTCCTCTGACTGCAACAAACCTAAGACCGCATGCACGACTGAGATTACCCAGGGTAAACTGTTAGCACCACAAACTTACCCAGTGTCAACACAGTCGTCAACATGCTCACCCTGGGTAGTCACAACAATGCAACCAGGTCCTGCACTCAGCACAGTCTGTTTCAAATACTACGATAGCTGGAAACTCGCCCACATTGCTTGTTTTCTTCGCACTCTCTCCAATTCCTACATACTGTAGCGCGCTGCGCTCTTTTCCTCTCTAACGTCTCTCCAACTTTCTTCCCCAGTGAAACATACTATAGCAGCAGAAATTGAGGAGCAAATTAAATTGCAATCAGAACTAAAAGGCTAATTCAAAAAACAGCAAGAGCCACAGAGAAAACTAGCCGCCGCCTAGCGTGCTCGTCTGATATTGCTCCTTTTCCTCAGTTTTCAAATTACATTCCTGAAGATTCGTGCACTATTGCACTTTTTCATCTTAAACTAAACATTGGAAATGGAGAGCACATAGCCGAGCGCAATTTCGAAAACTTTGAAAAAATAAAAGCGAAATCGACAAGGAAAAAAAGTCAGAGAGGTTTAATCAAAGTCATTTTTTGCAGAAAACTGTTGAATTTGAGGCATTTTCGCATGAAAGTATATAGTTTCTAAGGAATAACTTGACAAGCAAGATCGAAAAAAAAATCCACCTGCTTCTCTCGACTACATCGGAACGTCCTGCAGCAAGTGGATTTGCGAGTGAATTCAATTGATTTCATTACAGCCACGTCAAAGAGGGCTACTCGTACAGGATAGCTTGTATATTATTCAGCGAGGAGGTACGTAGGGCATAGGAAAAACAGTTCCCTGCATTTTTCCCAGTACAACTATGGATATCATGAGAATTAACCCTATTCGACCGCCCTTAATCAACGTGCTTCCAGAAATCCGCAGAACTTCATTGTAAGCCAGAAAAAAAATTAAGAGAACGGCTGAAGTAAACGAGTATGTACAACATTCCACGACTGAAAAACGTCCTTACCGACGAAAAATATTATGCCCACTATAAATCTACTTCTAATTACGCGCATGCACTATTACGACAAACCCCGCTACGGCTATACACCTGCGCCTTTCCGCTCAGACGTAGCCAACTTGAATAGGACAATGAGCGTGGATGAATGGAGAAGTTAGAGGTAGAGTAGAGGTATTGCGTCAAACAGAGACTTTTCCCAAAAATTTCCGGATATAGCCACATAGTACAAAGTGACCAACAATGTCCCAGGGGGTGTTCCATAGCGCCCGTAAAAAACATATAGAAGCAAAGATCGACGCCTGCCACTCGAGTCGCAGAATGAAATTACTCGTTGACAGGACAACAGTGAAGCAGGCAGCCGCGCGTTCGAAAGCGCATAAAGCAGCCGACATCCGAACGAGGCTTTTATGGACGACGACCACACGTCAAAGCGACGATGACGGACACATCCACGAGGGCCGGCGACTCTACGCCTGACGCCGGCCAGGAGTCGCTTTGATAGCAGCAGACTCGATGAATGCGCGTGGGAACGAATTCTGGTGAGAATTTCGCAGCCCACTAAACAGGCGACGTCGCCGCGCTTTGTTTGATGAAAGTTGCCGCCGCCGCTGGCGTCGTCATCGTCGCCATCGTCGTCGCTGCTGCTCTTAAATGAATGTTTGCTGGAAATCAAGCGCCACCAATGCGCTGTTGCCTGCCAGATAATGTATGTGTGTGAATCCCGATGCTAATGTGTAGAGGAAACGAGGCTACGCGCCTCAATGAGGACAAAAGGACTCTCGCACTCCTTCACGAGTAGGCATGTAGGTTATTGAAAGCGAAGCGCGAAACGAGCGGAAAAAACTCACAAGAGTTGAGCACGTCCTCGCTACTCTGGTAACGGGCATCTCGCAGTAGTCACCAAAGTACAACGCAAACCATTTGCCAGCGCAATCAGCTATATCCACTACTTTTGAGAGAATAAAAATTACAAATTCTGATGGCAATCGCTGCAGAGAGCAGCTTCCTGCACTGGGATTCATGCATGTTCCAGAGAATGTACTCGTTTATCCGCTAGCTTGAACTGGATGGGTTTTCGGGATAGAGATAGGTACAATTTATGCGATTGATTCGTCAGCAGCAGCAGGTAATGATAATGATGGAGTGCTTCTCAAGTTGGTCGAAGAACTCCTTCCATTTTAGTCTGCAGAGGAACAGGACTTTCCATGAGCGTTCATGGATCCCACATGCATTACAGGAACATTCCCTCGGGCAATTCACCACCTGTGGTTACCTTCTTTGCATTAGTTAATTTATCTTGATTTCCTCATTTGTTATGGGCTCCATTTTGGACAACAATCCCAAAAAATGGCTTCAAACCACACCATTACGTAAAAAAGACGTCTTTTAACATTTAACGGAACTAGGCTATTTCTAACCTCTCAATTTTTCTTTTTACAATTCTTCACCTTTTTTCTATTACCCTATTTTCACTAAATACCATGAGAAATCCGCCTAATTTTCCCAGCAAATCCCTCAATTTTTCACTTCTATTAGAAATCAGATTCTGCACAATAGTCAGAACAAAATCCACTAACCCTGGCAAATTCCCTACAATTCACTACGACATCACAGCTGAAAAAAATAGAGAAGCGGATCCCCAGCAGCTTAAAAAGCAAAAGAAAAAATGCACTATTCTACTTTGTCCTAGAAATCCATGCAGAAGCTGCAAAGCTGCCTCCAGCGTTTTAGTACCTCTATATAAACAAAAATGTGAGAATTGTTCGAAGAAGGCGGAGAAAAACCGAGGCGTTGGAAGCGTTTCAGTTGTGGATTCAAAAACAGGCTATTTTAACCGTTTCGAGCCGGAAAAATAGGGATAACTAGTAGCAATTACGACAAGGTTTTCAATGTGGCTTCGTCTGGCGACAAAATTCTGTCGTGACGACCAGAAAACACTTTGGAAACACACGAGTTAGTAGCATAGATGGAGAAGGAAGTGAATCGGTGCCTGGATTTGAGCGAAGCGTGGATTGGCTGACCGACTGACTGACTGACGGACGGATTGAGGAGTGAATGAATGTATGCGTATATAGCTCGAGAGTCGCTTGCTTGCCTATACCTGGGTGCCTAAGTAATCGGAGCTGCTCGGGAAATGAAACGAGAGGACACCCCACACTACCACACACAACCCGTTCGTTGGTCTGTCTATTCATGGATATCTCTTCATTTGGATAAGCATCAACACCTCATTGTAAGTAGCAAAAACAAGGCGAATATCGGCTTAGTAGCACAGACGATCCATTAATTAACCACCGTCGTAACGTCCATCATAGACCCACTTGGATTAAATGTTGACCGTTGCACTGCTGCGCATTCACAACGATAAACAAGATTTCTGGGAATGAAGGAATGAATAAGTGCCCTGTTATGGATGGGTGGTGAAAACACATCACTGAAATGAGATCTAGCAAGCAACTTTTTTTTCATAGAAGGACGGAAATATCGCTTAATTGCAACCAAAAACTCAAGGGCTATGGATCATTTACGTCCTGAAAATGTAGCTTACGTAAAAATTTCGGGGCAAGAAATCAGTTTCTGTTCATTACTACCAGGGTCGAAGCATTTTTTCCATTTAGTTTCCTTCACAGAGAATCATGTAGCTCCTAACTGTTGGATTTATTCTAGTATAGTAACCTTTTCAACTTGGAAACTGCTCCAGTATACCTTAAAGAGGTATGGTACACTAGAAGTAGGTCAATCGCAGTAATATATTTTTGAAAAGCCCTAGTCGGATACCCGATTTCGAACAGGCTGAAAATTCGAATATTTGAACAAGTAGGAGCAGTACATAACTAGAAAAAGGCAGGCTAACAAGGGCCGTGGGTGTCGCTCTTGCTCGAATTGTCGAATATTCGAATCGGCTCCTTAATTAGCAACTAAAATGATTAGAACATTCGCTTCTTATTCGGTTCTAAGCATAGTAAAAACTATAGCAGATCACATAGGAAAACAATGGATGAAAATAATATCCGAGAAAGAACAAAATCCGATCACTCAACAGACATTGTAACTAGTAACGCTAAGCCTAGCGCTGCAAATTTCCTTCAGGATTTTGAACCTTCCCTTTAAAAATCCACACTTTCACGCAACAAAACAACTTTCCGCGGCAAATGCAAAATCTAAAACTTGTGAAATTCTTCCAGAAAACGTTCAGAGAAAGATCTGGTCGAGTAAATGACATTGGGAATGCACCACTAAGCCAGCATTACGTAAGAACTGGAGGCATCTTTCGTAATTCCCTGGTGCATCTTTGCTGTTAAGTCGCTTTAGCTGCTTAGCAACACAAGTAACGGATAGAGGAGATATAAATCTGAGAAAAAAGGAAATTCTTAGCTTCTCATCTGGAGTGTGAAACCCTCTACTCTCTTGCAAAATTTCAATGGCGAAGAACGCCTCTCTATTCCGCTAATTAACGTTTGAGGCTTTTAGGGGTTTAGGGGGTTTTTTTGGTTGTTTAATAACGTTCTCAATCAAGTTTCCAAACAAAATGGATAATCATAAGGAGAAGAAGATCCATAATGTGCCAGGATCAATGCGTCCTGCTGAAGTCTGGGATATTTGCATTATTTTTGTCTCATTTGACAAAACGAATGCAATAACGCAACAAAATCCAGAAATAAATCCAAGCAGTCGACAATCTGTGATGAGGAAGCAATGAGTGGCGGGGTGGCGGGGGTGGCGGGGTTGATGGGGCCGAATCGCGCCGAAACATGGCTTGTTCGGCTTGTGATTGAGGGATATTCATGAGTGCTGTTGTGCTTGTGGGGGCCTGGTGGTCGCGCGACGACGACAACGACAACGGCGGCGACGACGCCGACTGATGATCGTTCGCGTTATGACGCTCCACACATCTGGCTATCGCTGCGATCGAGCAGGCATTGCCGCTCGTATATTCCACATGACATTCTGCATATCAAGTCGTAAAACCGCGTCCGATCTGCCCTCAGAAGCACAAATCCACGTTTAGTATGATGAGCTTTGAACACTAAATCTTCTCTCGTTTATATTTCCGTCTATCGTTTCCAAAATTAGCTGTCCTTACATGAACAGTGATGCCTTTTTCCACAACGTAATCTGGAAGCATGACTCCTATGGATAATTCGCAAACAAAAAGGTTATAGGTATAAAGCAGCTGCTGCCGTTTGTCGTGGATTCCAGTAATCATCAATGGCCCACATGCGCCGAGAAACGATCTCAGGATATCTCAGGATACTGGAGATAGCCACACCAAAGGCGGTTCAATTTCTCAAAGAGTTATGCGATCTATATCCCCCACTCCCACGTCCAACACCACACTTCCGGATTTGCACATGATGGAGGAAAGGAAAAAGATGAAGTTGCCTCCTTATTGCAAACACCCTAAAGCACTAATGCATATATTTCTAGGAAAAAAGTCTCGATGTGGCATGCAAGGAGTAAAAAACAAGCTAGCGATGTCGAAGTTCTCCTTTTCTAAGGAGCTGGCAATTTCAGGGTCGACGATTCCAGGATGAGCAGATGAGTGAAACAAGCAGGAATTGCTCAAATTAATCACAAAAACTGATAAGAAATACGCAAAAAGTATTAGGTAACCAAATTTTCGTTGCTTCAACAAAACTTTCTAAAAATTCCATGGAATTTTGTTGACAGCACTTCTGGCACAGAATATGCTACACATGCTGCACGGTATGGAAAGGAATCCTAAGGCTGAGCTCTTAGAAAAATAAGACCCTTAGAGCCTAAAGCTTCAGAGTTTGCTGATAAGGAATATGCACACGCGCAGATGAGAGAAGTTTCAGGATTCAAGCCACAACGACTGTGGAAAAATGTACAAATACAGTTGAATTTCTGAATATATTCGAATCGGAGCAGCAGCAATGAGCAAATTTGACGTCAGGATATTTGTCATTATAATGAGCACAAAACCAGGATAAAGCATATGGTTTTCTGGATAAGAATCAGTTTCAAAGCACTTTAAACTTATTTATTTATTTATTTATTTATTTATTTATTTATTTATTTATTTATTTATTTATTTATTTATCCAATACACCAAAAAGGGGGTGCTGAACATTATGAACACCTCAGAAAAAGTGAAAAATGTCGACTAAAATATAGCAACTCTTTTGCAGATGTAGCAGTAAACTAAAGACTTGACTTGGTTGTATGGTAAACATACTAGACTTTATTTGAAAACCCCATCCTACTGACATAAACTCGAAACTGGTACTGCTTCTATAAAAATAATTGAAACTCTAGCGACGTCGAAGTCCTCATTTTCCAGGAAGCTGAGAAATTCAGTTCAAGGATGAGAAGGTGGAAAATGTATATTATGTCTATCAAGGTGGAAAATGTCGACTAAAGTAGAGCAACTCTTTTCGAGCAGATGAAGCGGTTAACTAATTCAAAAAAGCTAAAATAGGACTTGACTTGGTTGTACGGTAAACATACTAGAATTTATTTGAAAACGCCATCCTATTGACATAAACTCGAAACTGGCACTGCTCGTATAAAAATAGTGAAAACTCTCGTCGCAATGGGGCAACAAACTTGGCGCTGATTTAACGAAGCGTGCCGCAAAGAAGCTAACTTGATTCCATCGCAACACGGAGTACGTGCCGGCTGCACGAATAGGAATGAGTCGCGCGCGAGAGCATGCGTTAAACTTATGAAAAGCGCACTGGCGTTTGTCATCACTCTCATGAAAATACGATGATGTCGTCGCGAATTCTCGCGCGTAAACAAGTGCTGCGTCAGGATTCGCAGTCGGACGGACGACTGCTCGCCGCCGCCGCGAGCGACACATCTCGTTCGCCTCAAACAATGCCGCTGCGCTCGGCGACGCGCGGCTCGACGACGATTAGCCCGATCTGACTTTATTGAGTTGGCGGCCGTTCAAGGGTTCCGACACTCTAATTTATTCATGGCTACTGCTTTGTCGGCTCATACTGCTCTACCGCATGTTAAGGGCAACAGCGGGCGGCTGCGAATGACCGTGCCGGAGACGACGAAGAAGGTCATCTAATCATAAGTGCGCTGCTCGCAACTGAAGCACACGACGCACAGTCGCCGCGAACTGCTTCAACGACGCGGTTATGAAGCAAAAGAACGACAATGACGAATTCTGGACAATGTGCACTTTCACTGCTTAATCCGTACCACCGCCCGCGTCGAATACACAACTCACCGCCGTTTTTTGTCCCAAGAAGATGGCCGACTTCTGTGCCGTAACTCGAAAATGACGACGACGAATTCGTTCCAAAGATGGTGGGACGAGAAATCCTAAAAGAAAACAAATGCAGGTGAAGTTCTAATAGAATATTGCGTGGAAAAACAACATTTCAGCTGCACGATAGGCACGTTCGAGAGAACGCAAATGATCGACTGCATAATGAAACGCGACCACTGTTTGTACACTTCACAAAGTTCCTCCTCTTCGAGTTTTTAGTTAAGTTCATCCTCAAACAAACCAACAATGACGTCCATCGAAGCTGAGCTGTACTTTTTAAGCATATCATTTTCTCGGTGCGTTACCAAGAACAAAGCAGCTTCCGGCGCAAGAAAAATTTTCCAAATAGTTGCAAAGTCAAGGATTTTGTTCGAGCGCAAGGGGATCCTTCGTGTGCTCTTCAAATAGAATGGTAAAACACATCGACAGAAATACTTTTTGTTCCGGACTGAATTCCTAGCCCACTCCATAAAAACGAAGTTGTTTACGTATAATGGGAAATATATGCCCTTCTAGCGCGTAGTCTTAGCTCCCACCCAGTAGATGAGGTCACAGTTATGGTAATTATATTCCCCAGTAATTGTAAATATTTTCCTCCGTGAACTCTACTTGAAAGTCTTTTAGTAAGAGAAATATACAAGCACTCAACAACTCTATTCATTCAGTCTCAAAAAATTATGTTCACTATCTTGTTCCTGAGCGGAGTATGTTATTTTCTAGTTCCTAGCCAGGAAGTTAGCTCTCCCAAAAAAAATCGAAGACGTAGGTGGGAACCAAGGAAAGTTCAACTACAAATCCTGGATATCGTTTATCTTTTAAAAAACTGGGCCTACGTAGGCTACAACTTAAGGATTCAAGGAACAGAGTGCTTGTTATGTTTCCATCGTTCCTCAGGAAGAATTCAAAACAATTCAAGTTTGAGAAGTACAATCAAAAATCAAATGTACATATTACTATTCGAATGGAAAAAAGTTCGCACTTCCCAGGACCACCACCATAACCTAGAACCTAGACGACGTTTCCCACCCTCCCACTGCCATCACATTAATCCATGGTGAATTCCAATAACTTCAAGGTTACTGGTTAATAATTCACCTTAATTTGGCCTAAGGAAACCAAAGTTCTCCACAAATTAGTGCAAATCTGGCTGATTTCTCAAAAAAAAATCTGGCCAAGACAAGAATCCTATCATTAAATAATAACTATTATTGATGTCCACCATTTATGGTCAAACATCTCGAAATATACGAACAGTTATACTTAGGACCGAATAAGACATACTCGAATTCGACAATTCGACATCGAACAAGTCGAAATTTCAGAATTCCGGAAAAGAGGGAGAAGAACAACCCTTGGGTTGCTACGAGAAATGGTTAAAGATCCTCTGTTTTTGCAACATTCAAACTTCCTGGATCCGATTATGGACCGATAATCGAATCAATTGAGTTTTTATTCGGTCCTAAGTACAATGAACATATACATCTAAAAAAATATCCATCTATCCAGAAGCATGTTTAGTTTCACTCACTGCAGCTCTGAGCGCAAATAGACCTTTTCTATTTCTGATTCACGAACGCTATGTCCACTATGCGCTTCTGATGATTCAGTAGCCGATCAATGTTACCACAACACAGGAGGAACAGCTTAAGATAAGAGTGCCGCTTGCAATAACAACGCCGAGTGCACGTTTCTACCACGGCATTATGGATCTTATGTCCTGAACTTTCTGGAATACCGTGCAGCCCTTGAAGAGCTTTAGAACAACTACACCTTTCCCTATTTATCGCTATGAAGCGATTGAGAAGAAACAGAATGTTTGTGGATATAAAAGAATTCAATTACCTGTTGCAATTTTGAGAATCGCTACTCCGATCATCACTCATCCTGGAGGGCGAAGCCATGGATCGGCAACTCATGTTACTTCGGACATTGCGGTTTACGTCCTCATCTAAGAGAAAAAAAATAATATTCTGTGAGTCTTCTACACAACTTTACAAAGGACATTACACAGAGAATGTGGATATAGTGTAAAGATAAACAACGAAGTACAAACTTTACTTTACAAAATAGTAAGCTTTGGGGAAAGGGTTGCTATAAACATTGTTTAAAAAAATTCAAACTAGCTTCAAACAAAAGCTGGAACATTACCAACAATTTAAATTTAAATCACCGGACCCTGACTAAGCCATTCACGGCATTTCCGAGAGAAAATCATCCAAAAAACCTACACTTGTTCCTATCCACAACGGTCATATTCGGCACCACCGGAACATTGACCTTTTTGGCTTGACGTCCTGACGGTGGCGCCGAATTCTGGAACGATGCCACAGCAACCCTTGACGACATCGATATTACTGAAAATAGTCACTCATATACCTATTTACTAGGCATTCACACCACAAAACAAAACAAAATCGGAAAATTCTCCTTCAACAAGTGGTTTCAATCGTTTTCCATATTCTCACCACTCAGCCTTCTAACTGTAGCCGTTGACTTGCGGTTTGGCCGCAGGGTGGCGGACTTGGTCCAATCCAGGTCCACCTCTTTTGGCTTCTTTGGACGGGGTAGCGACATTTTCACCCACCTTTAAGATTAAAAACTTCCGGTTTTCACTGTTTATTATAGCGTTCGAGAATGTTGGAGACCAAAGAGCGAATGAATGAACGAGGATTAGAAAAACATCAAGGACATGTGAAAAACTAACAATTTCAGGATCCTGCGAGAACCTGAACTATTACAGAATCTGGGGAAATCTCTAACACTAGAAGTTGAGAGAAAATCAACAAGAAACCAAGTATAGTGCAAGTGAACAGGTCCTGGAGACTTTCTGGGAACGCTTAGAATTCTGTAAACAATCTCTGGGTGGCTACGGGTGTCATATCCCGAATAGGGAGCCCAAGTACAAAATCTGGTCCAAAGCACAGGGAATTCTTCCTCTTGTAAATAGTAATGGGGTCGAACAAGTAAGTAGACACTAGAAATCACTCGAATAAGGCTCGGCAGAGCCATTCATGATAAAACAAAAAGCAGGATCATATCCACATCCTACCACCGATCGCTAATGAGGCAACCAACAGAAAGAAATTGTAATTTTACGGGAAACAATTACTCCCTCTTCTTTGGCTTCCCAGAAACTGTCGAAAAATCCTCAACAAAATCCAAAAATTCAAAGGACTTGGAGCAATACTCCAGTGGAATCTACCCAAAAATTCGGACTAATGGATAGAGATAGAATAGCTGGTTCTTCAAGATGAAATATAATAAGATTTCTTATAACCATTCGAAATCGGAAATACAGTGATCGAATGGAAATTCAGAAATGGGATCAGGTGGAAATTCAGTTTAGAATATATCTACCATTGGAGAACCGACACCCTGTATTTTCGGTAAGAAACCAGTTCTCTTAACTATCGAAATATTCAACGTCCCAACAATAACAGAATTAAAAGAATAACTGGTTCTCGAAAATGAAACATAATAGGATTTTCTATGAAGAGTTGAAACCAGAAATACAGTGGCCAAATGGATCAGATGGAAATTCAGTTTGGAATTTTTTCCAGTGAAGGGAACCAGGAGTTTTCTGGAAAATCAAGCCAACAAACTTGAAATGAACTCTTAATGCCAGACATAGCAAGGACCAGGTAAGAAAATTCGCTCGCTATGGAAAAATGATGAACAAAAAATGAGGAAAATATCCGTGCTCCAGAGTTCCGGTCAGGATTTGCACTACAGAAGGAACGTACAACGCTGCACCCTCGTTATCAGCCTCAGTGATGCTGCAATAAGCGTCAGGATGCACTGCTTTGAACGGGTAATAAACGGGAACGCATCAGAAGACGGTGACAATTCGCTCCGCAATACAACATTCGCACTTGTAAGCACTAAAGCACATATGTTTCGGTAGGCGGCAACCAGGAGACATAAGGTTGCGGTCGTCCGAGCACATACACGCCGATAAAGGTCACCGCGACGGCTGTAAATATAGCCACAGTCGCCTGGTTAATTCCGTGAGTGAATCCTGAATAGAAAGACAATTCACCACCGTTGCACCGTTCATTGGCCGGGTGTGTGGGTGGTCGAACGGTCTAATAGAAATTCTGACATGGATGTTTGGTCGCACGTCCATGCATTGATTGTGGGAATTCTAAGAATAATCGGGATTCGCACAGTATTCACGTGCGAACGACAATGGACGGACGATGTGGAGACTAATTATGCAGGTGAACAGTTCGGACATTTCGAATACCAACAGGTGGTGACAGAGGAGAATTCGGACAACTTGGGAGGTCGAGGAGGGCATCCAGAACATGATGTGTCCAGAAAAAGATATCCATACAGAAGAAATCGAAAAGAGCACATGTAACAGCAGCTTCCGCCGCAGTCTTCAACTGCTTCTCATAAGCATGAAGATGTAAACGAATTTATTCGCAGCCAAGGAGGAGCTCTCACGATGCGAAGTTAGGTAGAAAGGAATAGCAACGAGACATAACAAAGCTGGACTTAATGCTCATCTATAAATAGGAATTTGGTCGCTTGCTGCTAGAGTGTTAACCGAACGATAATTGAATGAATTCAATTAATTTGAATAACAATTTAAAGATCCATCCAGAAAATCGACCACTCCAAAAAGACGAAGCTTCACAGCCGTTACTTTCGTTCACCCAGAGGTGTAGGACTTTCTCACTTCTGAGCATTTCAATTTGCCTGCTTATTCGAAATCGAATATTCGAATATCGAATGTATCTAAAGCATTATCTGATGAACATACTACTCGCCGCCTAATTTTAGGTTAGAAAAATGACCATAGGACATTGTTTTTGATCAGATTTTATTTTTAAATACGGGAATTTCTCAAGTCGGGTCTAATGGCAGGGAAGGATATAACTATTACATCCTTAAAATTATCTAGAAATAGTCTAGACAGTGTTTACAGGTTGCCTACACCCTTACTTGTACGAATAGGGGAAACCTTACTCCTTTTCAACGCAGCAGATTCAGAAACGAGAAAACTCAGTTTTCTCCGTCTGGAAAAGCCCGAATTCCAACCTAAGTAGCCAGATAACCAGGCAAACAAAAAGTTGTGATCTCATCTTGAAAATCTCCATTGTTCCCTAATTAGAAAGACCAATGTTTTTTTTTGTTCAATTCTTGTTCATACATAGCCAAAACAGAAAGGGAACTCCTTTTTTTTCACAGGAAAAGCAAGGTGCTCAGGATTATTGTCCACATGGCGCCAGTTGAAAACCAAATTCAAATTTGAATAGCTGGACAAACAGTTGGCTTTTCAAAAATTCGAGCGAAACGGTTGAAACTGGGTGAAAATCCCGCTTCATAATCTATAGAAAGGAAGAGAACGCGTTCTCACCCAGAGCAGGAGAAAAACTTGATCAGTGGATCGCTAACTTTCACTAGTGTACGTAAAACTCCCAGAGAATAATATTTTCACGCTTTGAGCCGAAAAATTTAAACGCTCGCAGCATGAAAACCAAAATGGGAACAAAGCCAATCCTGAACAATTAGTAAAGAAAATTCTTTTAAAAAAAGAGTTATGAGAAGCGAATGTCACAAGAACTCAAAATTCGCAAACAGGGCATATAATGGGAATGGTCATTCCAACACAATGCAATGGTCCTTAGCGGAATAGGTGGAGAATGAAGGTCATAGAAAAACCGAAGGCCACTGAGACCTTCATGAACAAAGAATAAAACCGACTCCACACCATTGGCACTAGTCCAACATTTGCTGAGTGAAATCCAAAAGGATTACCAAGCGGTAAAAGCAGAAAAAAATCCATACAGCACATCTCGAAGATACATAAGACAATGATGCTGGATTCTCCACATGACATGTACATCACTACTACCCTAGCATGTTAACGACACAACGACGAATGAACCGTTGGCAGATGACTACGTGGTGGTGTATACACATACATATTTTCGGCGCATGGTTGTCATTAATATGCGACGGGCCGTCGGTCATCCAAGGACGACATGGACGACCAATAACAACCTGTTATTCAATGCAGAGTTGAAGACGATACTGGTATTCGTGGAGCGTCTCCAGGAAGAAAAACGCCACTTAACTAAACCACAACGATGATGGAGGGAGAGGTGAGCGCAAACATAACCCATGCACTGCGTTCAAACAAACTTTCCATTATCAGGCATGGCTCAGCAGCGCTCAAAGGACCACTCGGTACTACCCATCAAAGTCCTCAAAAACCGCATGAGACCGCCGGGTCAGCGAAAACAGTACGGGAAACGCGATCAAGGCGCACGCCGCCAGACCATCGATCACACATATTCGAAAGATGGCATTCGGAGAATGTGCCTTTCTGGGAGTAGCGCATTCGGCGTCTGAAAGACGAGCATCTGCTCCTAATCATATACAAAGAAGTACTTGGCGGCCGACCGGGTGTCGGCCGCCCACCACGGAAATCCAACCGCACCAAGGCCGCGGATTAGCCAGCTATCAGCTGCTGTCTCGGCTGCAAATTTCGGCCTTCTCCAAACAACATCTCCTCCCTGATCCTAAGCTGCTTTCCCGTCCAAGGACAAAGACGAATTCTCTTAATCCAGGAAATTCGACAACAACTGGATTTGTGCGATATAACCATAGCTACTGGGAGTATTTTATGCCCATTTTTCTTTAAGAACTACTTATTTTAATCCTGTAATTAGAGTTACATCTTCTCTAGACAACTTATTCAAAACAATTTACTCTGTCTCATTGCTCAAAAACTAAACAACGTCAAATACTCTTACCTCGATCCATGCACTTAACATGGACCCAGTAAAGCGCTAAAGTGCACATAAAGATCGGAAATTTGTTACCTCTCCACTAGTTAGTTTGGAGTTCTACTATATTATTCACGAACTTCTACTTGATTGGTGGATGTGCTTTCGTTAAGTGAAAATGAGGCCAAGGAGTTCCTGGAGTGGGCTTACTCATGTCCTTGTTCCTACATAGTTTTAGATTTTAGCCAAGCAGTCTCATTTTCATTTATCAACAATTATACAACTTGGTTCATGTAAAATCGTTTTACTCAAAAATAAGAAATTTATTGACCTTTTGAGACTAAATTCACTAATTTATTTACATTTGAGGATTTTATTTACATTTACATCTAATTACGTTATATCTATTTTACATTTTATTTAAATTTTACATCCAAATAAAAAAGACTAAGCAAGTTATACCCGGAAGTGAGGCCATTTCAGTGCATGCTGAAGAGAATAAAAACGGTTCAAACTTCTGATGGATAATCAGGTTATTCTCTTATTGTCACACGAGAACACGGAAGAAGGAAACATAGTGGAAAATTTTATTCTCTAGTTCTTACACATATTCTCGTTGTAAGCGCAGAGCTTTATGCAAAATTTTGAAAACAGCGGGTCTGGAAACCCTCAGAAACCATTAAACAAATTCTCCCAAAACAAATCCACAAAAGCAGTTTGTTTGTAGTAGAATGTCCAGGATACGTGTTGCCAATTTTGACTATGACCTCTAGCGCCTATGATAAGAACAGTCTCCGAAAACTATTGGTAAATTAGGACTGACCCAGAGAGTCCTTAGCTTATTGGAAAGATCAAATTCTTATAGACTTTTTCAAGGTTAATGGTTTCGTCTTTTTTGTCACGGAAGAAACTGTGACAGAATCCAGTGTTACCAATCTAAATTGCACGTACATTCCTGGATTCGAGATCCCATGCTCACAACCACTCTTCTCAGCCAACAAACAAACAAATTTGTGCTTTTAAACTTCAAACGCGAACAAAGGGTTCCAACAACGTAAGCAGAAACGAGGGCACAGAGGCACTTCGAGGTTGCGTAACCGCGAACAACGGACGCACGACCTACAACACTCACACACAGACTAAGAGGCAAATGGTACGGTAAAGATCGTATCGAAGATTAGGGGCAGATTGTAGAAATAAGAGTGAAATACGAGCGACAGATTGCCGACAGCTACCAATCAAATCGCCTTCAAACTGCCTACTAAATCTCCTCCTCTACCTCAGCGCGAATCCGGTATAGTAGTGCGTCCAGCAGCCGGAGCCGACAATGGAGAAGAGCAAATACACACACGCAGCAGCACCAAAAGCATCCGGTGAAGTGAGTTGGATGGAAAAAAATCCGTGTATGACTGCTGAATCAATACGAAGGACATGCCGCTTTCGTTCACAGTACCAGCAGCTGGGCCACAGGCCAGTAGTTCGGCGCGACGTGGGTCGGACGAGTACGGATTCGCTCGCCGAATGGTTGTTCGGATGTGCTAATGTGGCTTTTTATGATGAATTACGATGAGAATATGCAAGACGCGGCTGATGGCTATTCTCGAAGGGACACAGTTGTTGTAAACTCGGTAACATGTCCTACAATATGCGCAACGAGGACGTGAAGTTCCATAAACAAGCTTCCTACTCATCCTAGATTCCAGGGAATTGTACACTGAGGATGAGATCCTTGACAGGAAAAACCATACCACGAAAGGGGGACAAATCGTTTTCCTGTTAGGAGGTAATCAAACCAAACAAAACCATGTACCCACTAAATCAAGCCAAATGAACGCTATCGACACATTTGCAAATTGGAAAAGAAACTTTTATACAAGTACGGATTAATGGATTACCAATTATGTACTCGAAGCTATTGATTGACTGGTGAAGGTGGCATGAGGACGACCAAAATATCTAGCAGGGACAAGAAGGGAATGCTTTCTTCCACAGTTCGCTAAAAGATCCACCGCGTCAACTGCTGCTACGTACTCCTTTCTACATCCTCTATTCAATGGACAATAGGAAACCTCTGAATAGAAGTTAGAGTTTACCAGCACTTCTTAGCGTACACAGCCTCTCACCCTTTCATATTTTTCCCGGCAGCGTAGAAAAAACAACGAAGTAAACAGTGTGAAACTTAATCCTGCAAATTTCTAAGCTGTATTCTATCCTAAGATTACAGTAACTCAAAAACGCTCCGGATTGAAGCCTGAAGAAAGTAGAAACCCGTTCATACGCAAAAAAAACGATAAACACTGTCGAAGTTTTCCTGCAAAGGAAAATGTTCGCCACAAAAAGGATGTAAGTAGACTTCTCTTAGGTTCTGGTTAAAACCCTAAAATTGAGCAAGAAGTTTGGAGATAAGGAGAATCCGAAAACCGGAGAACCAGTTCATTTTGAGAACTCTTTTGTCTCATCTCTACTCCACAAAAACAACAATGACGGGGCAAGTCTCCAAATCACGGAAAAATCCATAGAATCCAGCAAGGGACGTTAGTGAATTCCCTTCTCAACGCAGTAAAATCCTTGAACAGAATGGATACACCCTTCTACAGACTCGACTAAACAAGTATAAAACTTGAAAGCCCGATCCACCGTCACGGCTGAACAACGTCAACGGAGCATACAGTTGTATTCAGAGGTAGACTTGGTCGTAAGCGTCGAGGTCGCAACGAAGCGTGAAATGGCGATTCTCAAGCGCACGAAAATACCAGAACGGACGTATTCATAGATGGTAATGGAGGAAAAATTGCGCCGGCACGATTTACTCCACACATCAAGGAGCGCAGCTGAGCGCTGCCGAAAATCCAAGGAAAATCCGAGCGTTTCGCGGGTCGGTCGGTGTGACCGGAGGTGCGACGCGGCCCCGTACAACCATCCATGAAGCACACTTAAATAGCATGATCACTAATGCAAACCGTACTCGGCTGGACCTCACAAACAAACAAGTGCTCAGTAAGCAACAAAGGTGTGAGTGAGGTGAGAGGAGTGGGCACACAATAACACTGAGGTAACCCATGGGAAGGTGTGGAAATCCTGAACGGGAATTCCCATGCGGTAAAAACGCTGCGCAAACGAGGACAAACAAAGAAACACCTCCGTTCTGGTGAACGCGGTGAAAGTCTTCGCACACACCCCAGTAGTGAAATTCACGGATTTCTCCGGAAAAGTTGTCATTTACCCGCAATTCTGAAATGTGCGAGTTTTTGTGGAACAAATAGGTATGCTGTGTTTGAGAGATTCGTCTCAGACAACTGTGATAAGTCATGATACTAAGAGCGAAATCCATTAATTCTTGGCATCCAACCCGGAGGAGCAGGTAGTTAGGAATCTTCCCGGGAACGTTCATGAATCCCGCCACAGGTTCCAGCAGACCCTCAGGTGACTCTCAGGGACACGAAGCCAAAACCCCTACTGTAGATAGCATCCGGATCACCAGCCAAGGCACGGACCATTGTTCACCGGGTGCCAGAATCGGATGTCACTGTCGAAAGCCACTCCAGAGAGTCACAATGTGTGCCGCCATATAAAGGATGGGATCGTTGCAAATCATGATTCCCGCTGAGTGGACATCTCTCACTGTCCGGTATGCAAATGTGCAGCCGTTTCGTGGTCATATTTCACATCGATAACCCAATTGTGGGAAGCATGACAACTGGCAGGGGTCAATATGAGGGTGAAGAATCAAAAAAATTCTTTTAGCCAAGGAAGCGAGCTTAACTCTTAGGAGAAAAATCTTGGATCAAAAGTCATAAATTGCAATAAAGAGGAAAACCAATGAGTAGAGACAAGAAGCTCTCGAAATTCAATATGAAGGAACTCGAATGAGTATGGATTTCCATGGTAAACCCGAGAAAAATCCATACCGAACAATCGAAACAAACGTTTCAACGCTGGTGAACAACATACTGGCAGGCATCGAGCAGATTCACAGCCTGTTTGCAATCAGAGGACCAGATATTCGTGGAAAAAAGAGGGATCATAGGAGGTGCTGCGTGGTGCTGAGCCGGGTCTCCACGTATGAAGCCGCAGCGCAACTAGTTCTGGATTATTGAAAAAGCGAAACATCTTTCTGTAAACAACTTGCAAGTTTGAGAAACCACGGATCTTTTCCTCTTAACGTGACCTATTTGCTTGAGGAATAGCGTGCAGTGCATGTTTTCGGGATCAGACTGGAAAAAACGGAAGAATTTCGGATATTTGAATATATTGCCCCCGAAAAGGCAAAATTATTGAAGAAAAATTCGCCTATAATCGTGCACGGAAAACATCCCTAAACCGTACTCCAATGATTTTTGGATAGGAGGAGGCAAATGAGGGTGATAGCACTCCTATTATGAACAAGTACTCACGCCTCAAGAGTCAAAACTTCAAGTATCACATAAAAAGCCTAGTAGAATTATTTAACTGGGACTGTAATCGCTCAAAAAAAAGAAAAAATCCTGCCAAAGTTAAATCAATCCAGAATCCTGAACACACACGCACGCTTTTCTGAGGCATCACATCCTGCAAGTGCAAATAAAAACGTCAATCAGCAGCAATGACATCGCTCTCATATCAATAATAGAGGCGAAAAAATACGTCGCAGCAAATGCCTCATTACTGAAGTGAACGGAGCACCGTGGGTGGTCCAAGGATGGTCGCGTTTTTTCTCACTGGGACCCGAAAGAAGAGTGAACGAGAGTGCCTGGAAGGTCGTCTCTGCAGCACACGAGGCCATGTGCCGAAATTGGATCACAAAACAAACTTCTCTGGAGAAATGCCTTTACGTGTAGGGGAGGGGAGGAGCTGAGGAAATATTTTTTTCCTCGCACAGGGCGTTTCTTATCGAGCGAAGAAAAATTCGCGCTAAGCTGTTGAGAGGCTTAAGCGGGCCTATCTGGCGAATTGTGGAATGGCGGTGGGTTGGAATTAGCTCGGTTTTCTCACACAATCTAAGTGGTTCTATTTACATCAATCAAGCACGGTTGTGTACTAGTAAGAGTACGAGTAAACAACTACTATAGCGCATCAATCACAAACATACCAGTCGAGAGGAATGAATACGCTCTCGCTCGAACAAAAGCGAAATTACGCCGGGAAAAAAAGCGAGCATCGGATGCGGCGTAGATGAGGCATGCCGGGAGGATGGTTTGGCGCGATGACACGACGCACGGACGCCGACTGGGACTCAAGGTTGTTGGCGCGCGCCCGCTCGCGCGTACAGTATGTGCGGCCGAGTGACGACGGAGGAGGACGGCGACGACGAGGCGGAGGCAGGCGTTGAGGTGCGGAGCTGGTCCAACTGCTAACTGTCAGGCGAAGCGCGTCAATGATATATGGCTACGGCGTTGTCGCATCAACGATGCGCAATCTGCCACCAGACGTTCAACAGACTCGCATGGACATCCAGCGCACCGTAGCTCCTGTTATTCTCTGGATACACTCTTCCGCGCGGCAATCCAGGGCACCTTTCGTGACAATGTCCGCCCAGGAAGCACATGTCATCCGCCGGAACGTCGTCAGACGATTCATCAACACGGCACCCACTCCATTACCAACTCAGTCGGCTGCTTCCTTACTGCGCACTTCCGACGGCCATCCTTTTCAACTTCGTAACAGCTATATAAACAGATGGTGTGCTTATGAATAGGAGGAGAAGTGAGGACATCGAAGACTCTATTGTGAAGCTGATTGCCTCTCAACAGTTGTTGTGTCGTACTGCACACCAGATAAGCCTGTACAAACATCTGGTCTGGTACCCATCAAAGTTTTCGGCGAAGAACCAGCACAGTACGGTTGTCTTTCGGATTAAGGATAATGGTCTCTCTTGAACGACGAAGTAAATCTGTTCTGGAAACCTTCCAGGAGCTAGAATAAGGAAAGAATAACCTCCTATAATAAATCGTACAATGTGGATTTGTCGAATTTGAACGGTCCCAGGATGCAATCCACAAACAACCCAGAGTTCCCAAACTGCTATCATTTCCGATGTTGCCAAGCCAACTGAAGAAGTTGCACTCTTTGCTTTAATGTGCTGTCGTAAATTTCTAGGACAAAAGTATCGATCTCGTTTTCGTTTTATGGGGTGAATCGTTGAGATATTTTGGAACAAAAAGTATGTACATCGCTTTCGCTAGAGTTAGTCCCTGGAGAATTTCAAGTCGTATTACCTTAGAAATTAGTAGGTTAAGGTTCTTAACGACATAAGAACGAATCCTGAAAAGAAATACTTGCAACGATGTTCCACCACTTGTTGAAGCAGATCTCTGCTACACCCACGAAAAATTCAGGAAAAATGAACGCTACAAAAATCTAGAAGCATAGATTCACGCACCTGTCTCGGGCTTTTCTATGATTTTCACGGCCGACGACTGGAAATAACCGCTTCTGGAGTTGCCTTTCTGACCAAACACAACACCTTTCCACCTGCCTTCTTGCGAGCCTCTTCGATCTATGATCTAAACAAGGAAGGTTAACACATCCAGATCTTTCACTCCACGAATTTTTTAGGAATAATCCAACAGTCTCAAACGTGGCTGGATGAGCCGTCGTGGTCTGAGCATTGTGGCCGACATGTACGTTTTCGCATATCGTCTGGCGACGAATTTTCTCATCCCGATGGTGCAACCTACGTCGAAGCTTCCCTAACATGGTTTCTCTGAAGGATTCATGGAATTTTACGTGGTTGCGTGATCATCATAACGCAGAAGAAAACGGATGATGACATAAAGAAGAAAGAAGCTGATATAACTTGTGAGCCAATGGAAGAGAGATTCCAGAAAAACCTGGAAAAAGCTGCCTGAGGAGCAGGGACGAAGGAATCAACACGACTGACTGTAGCGTTTGACGCAAAAAATCATGTGACTGAATAGGAACGGAAGTTGGAAAAACGCATCGAAAGTCGTTCACGCCAGCAAATTCAGCACATCTGCCAAGATTTTTTCTTCCAAATCGTGCGTAGATGTGTACTTAATGTTTCTCCGCCACTTTAGCCAGTAAAAAAACCTGGATAATGACCAAGAAAACCATAGAAGTTCTTCATGTCAATTTCCTTATCAATAACGGGTACGTCAAAGAGATATTGAAAGAAAAAAAAACTTGACAAGTATGAAAAAGAGTTAGTGACTAGTCTTTACCTCGGGCTACAAAATTAAACCTCTTTCAGTAGTACGTTTTGAAGTTACCTACAGCCCGAACAGGCTCTGCAAGCTCTTGAAGCCTCGTGGATTAGATTACTTTCACAAATCCGTCAATAATTGATCCAGACAGGCTGAAAGAACGCAAAAAAAAACAGAACATCAGATGCCAGTCGTGGCACTGTTCGGAGTAATTTCACCCTTCTGATGGCTAAATCTCCAATGGAGAATCTACTGGCCCTAGAGCACAATCGAGGACTAGTAATTAATTAAAAGAAAAAAGAATTAATTAAAAGAGATAGTGTCTAGAAATATTTTCAGGATCTTAACAATGTAGGAAGGAATTTTGGGACAAGAAACTGGAACAGAGATGATCAGAATTTGAAAACATTGAATTGAATGTCGCAAAAGAGATCCAGAAATTTTACAATAATGATAGGAATGCCACCTCTTCGAAATTCCGAGACCTCACACTCATATAGAGCCGTTGCTTCAGCCTAGTTTAAGCTTCCAGAGTCGCATTCGTCATGAATATCTCTTACACTCATCTAATTTGCAAGGATAATCCATGCAGAAAAAAAAACCCGCGGCCGAAAGCATGTCAGTTCTTACTTGATATGCATAAACTGAGATTCCAGGATTAGGCTAGACTGTTAGAGTACCATTTTGAAAAATTCAAGCTCGTCAATTTAAAAGAAGGTAAGCCAGACAAAAGGAGGAAATTTCCATGAAAACAGAAACACAGAAAACCAGTAGAGTTACTCAACCGGCCAGCGTTCAGTGGAGGATTAAGACCAAGGAGCTACTCTCCAGTGCTGGCCGAAAGCCATTCGGAGCTGTCGGCCTCCAGTGAATTCGACTCGCATGCGGTTTTATTGAAAACTTGTCAACAAGAGCATTATGGAACATGAAAAAGATGGAGTGCACATCTTTGAGTTCCGTCTTAATGGGTCCGAATGGAGTCGGCACGCCGCCGGCATAGATCATAGGCCCGCAAATGTTGCGATTCACCAACAAACAGCATCTCTGGCGCACATCCAACGAAAAAGAAACCGCTCAAATCCAGAAAAAAGTTGTAATCCTAGACGACTGATATAGTAGCGAAAAAACGTCGACGAAACGTTCGAGGAGCCGGCTGGCAGCCGGACGGTGCCATATGGACGACGACGTTATGCACATGTCGCAATCCAGAGCAGAAGAAATGACTTCGATTTTTAATTAGCAGAAATTAGCATGCGGAAGCCTGGCCTTATTTAAATGCGCCCTCGTTATTTATCCGCACAATCCAATAGCGTTAAGAATGGCATTGGTTCAGGAACGAGTTCTTAGCTTGCTAAGCTGACATATTCGTTAAGCAACGGCTCTTAGTCACTTAACGTCTACCTCGTCGTTACCGAAAAACCGCAAATCCACTTAGATGGCCGGGAAAAAGCGTGCCAAACATGTCTCACTTGCTCTTCCAAGAAGAAAAAAGAACTTAGTCCATTTCATTTTCTGCCCTAGTGAGCATATTAATAACCCTAATTGATAAGACAAAGAAACAATAAACATAATAGAAACAACTCTGCAAGCAAAAGCAAGAACTACTCCCACTTCTACGGGAACAGTTATTATTTAAGTAACCGTCCAAAAAAAACCACTAGTTGGAAAAAAGGAAAAAATCAAGCTTGTGCGTTTTGAGTTACGCAGAAATCGCTAGGTTTTTATCGCTTCACAATGAACATGTATGAAACGATTTTTTTCTGAAAATGGTGGTTACTTCAGAATTGCTAATTACGGCTAAATAGCAACATCTGGAAAGGTATTCGGACTGAAATTAGAAAGGAATAGTGCCTAAGGTGTATTGTAACCAATGTTCGATTTCAATGAGTCCAAAATTCAGATGCTTGAAAAAGGAGGAGCAATACAAGGAATGAGGATAAAAAGTTATTGCACAAAGATTGCTCGCTTATTTCGCTTTTTTAGTTCAACTACTCCAGAAAATGTCTACAGCGACGGTTTCGACCCAAAATAGTCTATTTAGCAGAGAAAATTTTCTCTATTTAGCAGAGAAAAGAGAAGGACAGCGCATGGATAATTGGTGAGGAAATAGTTGATCGAACTTTATACGATAACTTAATAAGTTTTCTTTTTTTAATACCTTTCCCAGGTGTGGGGTCCTGCAGGAGGAATAAGGAGGCCATAGGGCTCCAGTATCTGTGAATATTTCAACATTTTATGCCGGTTTCTAAGATATTAATCGAGATACCTGGGTTTTTTTTGTCTCAAGTATATTTTGAATGCAGCGTGACAAAGACAAACAACGAATGAATGTAAAATTCCTGGAAGAAATAGGCACTAGTTTTAATCGTAAACGCCGTTGATTCTCCAATTTCTAAAATTACACATTACACTGAAGAGAGACCAAAATCCACCGGTGAAATTGTAAATTCTACTACATTCTACAAAGACCAAAAACAACGTTGCAAAGACACAGAAACGGAAGAAATGCCCTTTTACTCAGACACTCTAAGGCAGAAAATTGACTGCCCAAATTGCCCTAATAGTCTAAAGATAGCATTGCAAGGCTGTTAGGCACACGCAGATTAAATCCAAATGTTGACATTCGTAGAGCCGAGAGAACAATTCGGAAGCAACGTGTTTCTCATAAGGATTGATTTCGGAGGTGGTTGCAGCCAACACTTTGAGGCCCACGGGGGTGTGAGACCCGGAAACTAATGTGCTACTATGTGCAGCAACACTTTATGGCCGACTGGATTGAGCTGAAGCTCGGCCAGCTACCACAAATTGTCCACTATAACATGGGGCATACGCGACTTCTCTCGAAACCTCACATCTTCGGTTGAAACCAGAGAAGATCCACAGAAACAAATCCGCCGAGAACATGCAGAAAGGATGCTCATTTTGAAGTGCACTGACGATTATGAAACGCGTAATCCTTTGCCAGCCCATTAGCCAAGCCCGAAATCGCACATAAGCTTGCACATAAACGTCATATTAGCCTCGTTCCCCAAACATAAAACTGCTCATTGCACGGACATTGAGATCGCTGCGATTTACCAGTACATTCACCACAAAAAGTATCCAACAAAAACCCTACCAGCTCACGGAAATCCGGCCAGGATAAGCAATCATACAAACGATTCCAACTATTGCGATCACAAACAAAATTAAAACTAATTTTCAAAAAAAAAACGCAAATATCCAGAAACTTTCTATAAAGGAAAGATTGCTATAGAATAGAAGCAGTTCCTATGTTGAGAATTCGCTTCGAGAAATTAATTTTGACAAAATACCAACTATTTTTTACAAATCTCAGGAGGCAAAAGCAACAGCGAACAAACCACCATCCCAAAAGTACAATAAAACGGACAGAGCTGGTATTCTCAGTGTGGAGCAGAAGCTCTAATCCACGAAATGTAGTGACTGACCTTTTATAGGAATTTTAGCGCGTATTTTTTCTTGGATATAGCAGCTACCCTTGGAGAAAAGTGCGCCCTTTCATCTCTACGAAGTGGTAGCTTTTTTTTACCCTAATGAACAACTTCAGTACACATTTCCTGGCAAAAAACAAGACAAAAACTGGAAAATTGTACGGATGTAAAAGAGATAAGTGGAATGTGCTGGAGTGTAACCAGCAAATGTCGCTCGAGTAATCGAGGTGGAAGTCACGGACGGACGACGGAGCTGGAGCTTTGGTCAGCTGATCCTCGTGACGGCTATTTTTAGTGACCTCGCGATGTATGGTGGTTTCTGGTTTGGATGATTGGAAGTAGCCAGAGGTTGTAAGGCTTATTTCTGATTTAGTCGTAATTTATTCCTTACTCTATCAGGAATAGTTACATATGCGTAGTAAATTCAAGTAGAAAAATAAAGTGCATCTCGAGTAGCAAAAAAAGCAAGGCAAATATGGCAAAAAGGCAGCGCGATTTTTTTTTTGAATCTCGAGGAGTCAGAACAAGTGTCACATATGTACGTAAGTGAACAACAAACAACCAGGTTTCACTGATCCTTGTCTTTTCTTCCACGCTCGTGCACAAATCCTTGCCGCCAGCATCCAATAACTAGAAGTGAAGTGGAATCGAAGGTATAGCCGAAAGGCATGGCGCGAGTTCGTGAACAAAAAGTCAATCAAAATAAGAGCGGATGGATCGCGGCGACAAATGAATAATGCACTGCACGCGCTCAGATTGCTCGTGGCAGAGGTATGGAGGAAAACGCGAAACATGCTCATATATCCCGGAAAAACTCCACGCATCAGGAGTGACGGACGGACGGACGGACGCGTGGACGGCCGAACCCTCCCCCGCCAACGAGGTGGGGGAACAAACGGGAACAAACGTGTAAGGAGCGACGGAACGAGGATCAGCGGCTCTTCCGCTGGGCGACAGCCTGCACAGCTTTTCCATCATCCGGGCGCTGACGAACTCAAACACACTCAGCTCGAACATGAAAGACGAAGCCGCTCCGGAGGGCGGAAATCGACACGCACATGTACATTGAAAGGACACTGACGTAGGCATGTGCACGGAGCACTGAACCACCACGGATGTGACTCAATTTCTTCCCCCAAACGAGCGCACACCAAACAAATCGTCCGCAGTTTACGTCTGACTGTGCAGATGGCGGTCGTGGATCCGGCTGCTGTTGATGTAAGGACGCGTCGAATATAAACGAAACAACGTCGTCCAGTAAGACTTGCAATACATTATAACTGTGTGTGTGATGGTGTGATGGACACGCCTACATGACGATGAACACTCCACGACGACGACGACGACGAAAAACGTGTAGAAGTTTAAAGAAGTGAAGAAGTGAAGAACCAGAAATATCGTGGGCAATTTGGAAATTTCATGGCATATTTTTACTAGGCACATGGAAAAACTCGCCATAAAACAGCGGCATGCTCTATGCACGTATATCGTACTAAAGCTTATGAAAAAAACTCTGTGTGTAAAACTGTTCCAAGCAAACAAATTCCGACAGCTCAAGTAACCTGATACTACAGGTCGTCTAGTAAAATGCACTTTCAAACGCTAACATTCTCGCAATCCAGCACATTTTTTGCCGCATCACTGTTACCCGAAATTTACTCCCAAATCCCTAGAGGGTTCGCGCGTTGTTATGACCGGCATTTTCAGCTAAACTGACTACGCATAATTCATGATCCAGAAAATTCGTTCTGATGTGTGCTTTCGCCATTCTTCACACGAATACTGGGTAATAGTGCCGGAATTTCGCTATACAGTTAGGTGCAGCACTGGAAAAGTAGACATCCAATCCTTGTGCAAGGGTTAGAAACACCCCAGGAAAAGCATGTTTCTGGCCTAGGATTTATATTTGATAGTTGCGAATTTTAACCGGCTAGGCTATCATAAATGTAGGTAGGCGATTCTGAGAAAAGGGCTGAATGCATCATTGGAAATAACCAAGGTAAACGTGTTGACGATTGTGTTAACAATGCGTAGATTTGTGAAGTGTTAACACATTTACCCTGGGTAATCTCAATGATGCATGTGGCCGCAGGGGTTGTCACGATCCCGGTAAGGCGATAACTCAACCACAAATCCACGGTGGGCAAAATTTTCAAGCAAAAATAAATTCATTTTAAGTGAGAAGGTGATCACAACAACGGCATTTCTGGTACAATACAATGATAGAAATACAACGATTTTTATCCAGAAATCTCGTAAATTCTGTGCCAGCGGGAAAGCCACGGTCTTCCCTTAAGAAGTCCACAAATCCCCCTACAGGCCCTCATCCGAAATCGCTGGAAAATCTTCCCAGAAAAAGTCAACAAATCCCGCTACAGGACCTCATCCGGAATTGCTGGGAAATCTGTTCAAAGTGAGCATAAGGTAGCTGCAACCATCAAAACCTAACTTGCAGGTGAATTACAGCATCCCATTGTCCTACATAAGGCTAATTTACAACAAAACTCCCTCCCCCTATAAAATCACTGGGGCATATGATCCATTCATTGAATCAATCAGCGTCTTTGTCAGCCGAATTTTCATCGTCCGCCATTTCAGTCCATGATGTAATCGACACTTAAAGGCAGAAGCCCCATCACACGTGGACGATTCCACTCCGAAGAAAATCGTGCTGCAGCACGACCTCCTCACCATTTCGCACGTTTTCCCTCATTAGCAACGCCAATTAGGCGACAGTAATTAATTGGGCAGCGACCGCATGGACGGCGGTACAGGAAAAAGGCGCGGCGACTGACCCCCTCAGGTCGCATTTCCTCCGCCGCGCTCCGCCCCATTGACAAATTAATTATTTAACGCTGCACGGTCAAAACAAGCTGCCAAAGGCTCGGACCAGAAAAAGCTGGATTCACTAATAACTGAAATGAATGAGCTTGGCTTAGCCAAGTAAACAAGAGAAGCCACAACAGCAATATAGCATAAAGTAGAAGGAAAAGTGAGAGAGAGACTCTGAAGAACAGTAAAGTCAGATGAATGAGCGCAAATGCCGGAATCAAAATCAGAGACCCAGTAGCGGTGACCGCAGAACGCGGAATCTGACGTAAAGTTGCACATCGCTATGACACAAATTACGAACGCCATGCGCACGATGTGAACGCGCATTGTACAGCGCAACCACGGTACGTGAACGTTTTTAACGTCCGCCAATCATGCGTGTCACCGAAGAACGACGTTCTTCTACTGCTCACACACACACACTTCAGAACACATCACATCCGGAAACACTCACCAACACCAGATCGCCCGCGTCAAACGAGAGTTCGTCGGCTCGTACTCCACGATGTTGCTCGATCGCTTCGCCGTACACGAAGTTCTTGCACTCTGAAAACAACAGACCAGTAATCTCAAATTCCAATCTACAACAACGAGTTGAATTTTATGAGATTTGCGAGCAGTGACTGACTACCCGTCAGGAAACACTCATTCCACGCTTTCAGCCGCTCGGTACACGAAATTTAATGGATGCGACCTCCGAAAAACCTCACAAGAAACAAAAACTGAGAAAGGCATTCAGTTAATCACACACAAAAACCGACTTTCGAAGCGAATTACTACCAAATGCTCGCATACAAGTAATGAGCCGATGCCAGCCACCAAACGTACACGTGAAATTGCCCGTCAGGATGGGGAGGTCCACAGAATAAATAATAGCGAACATATGCGAGGTAGTTCGAAGACGTTGTGAATACGTGGTGCAAATCATTTTTATTAGGTTGTTCTTCAGGATAATTACGCTTTATACCGATCAATTTGACCGATTTCTACTGACATGTAGAAGAGTGCACGACTGAAGTCGATCACTGAATGAGGTAGAAAAAGTCGCTATCTCAGAGCAGGTGCTTGCTTCATCCTGAGGAACAATCCGATTATTCTGTCTTGGCAAAGGAAAAAATAGCGGGTAATAGGCATGAAGATATAGGGAGAGCTGATTCCAGACTTTTATTTTCGCTAGAGCACTTTCGTTCCAGCATAAGCAGAGAACAAATACTGATTCATGCAAGAGTGCTTTGCCACGCAAGCAAAGGAAAGGGAAATAACGAATAAAAAGAGAATGAGGAAGGCGTGCTGGAAGCACTATAATGTCTGCCTGAGTGACGAAAGCAGTCCTGGCATATGAGGTCTTTCAGGAAAAGGCATATTCAGCTTTGAAGTCAGACGCACGAATGCGCACATAGGCACACATACACTTTTAAGCTAAGCTATAAACTTCATTTTTTTTTCAGAAGTTATTCATTAGAGGTGATGGGAGCTCCGGAAAACATCCTAACTAAAAAAAATGAAGCAGGCACGATGGCTGAGCGTTTCCCTCTATCAAAACATAGCTCATTCACTTGGAAATACAGATAGAGAAATTTCCAAAGCTAAATCCTCATCATCTGGCCGCCTTCTAAACAGCAGCCGGCCGCCTAGAACTCTCTAAAAGCTCGTATTCTCTATTTTGGAAGAAAAATCCTTCAAGTAGACGTCTAGGACAAGGCAAACACTGCCAGACTCTCTCTGCCAGCCTATGCTCTAAAATCTTGGCCTCCAATTTGAGGCCACTACAATCCAACGCTCCGAGAGCTGTGAGACGTTCCCAGTGAGAAACTCCGGAAAAAACAACGGCGGTGCCGATTTCTCCACGCTCTGGACTAAGCATAATATTTCCGGAGAGAATTGCTCTTAACAGTGAAAAGTGACCTGATGTGTGTTACTCTAGGGCCTGCTTGACATTTAATTCCATAAATTTAAATATTTAGAGAATTCCGCATTTATCACAATATTCACGAATCTCGGGAAGAGTATCCAGAATTTTGCAACAATTTTTTCCTAACATGCGAACCGGAAGAGAACCAGGAAAACAAAAACTTGGGCTGTTTGCGGCATGCGTAGCCCTTAATACGATCATTAAATTACATCTTCAACATACTCACACACGATGAGAAAAGTTCCGGAAGGAAATTGAGAGCTTGTACTTTTGCAACATTCCAAAGATTTGCCTGGACTTCTGCAACGTCTAGTGCAGTTGACACATTTGTAGAGGGGAATCTGCGGCGGAAAAGTGAGCGTTTCCCGTCAAGATTTGTAAAAAAAACACCTCCCTTATTGCCCTAAATACTTATCCATATCCATAGTGTTATGGAATTTAAAGTGGCAGGTTTGTTGCCCCAATTCTTACTCGTGATAGGAGCAATGTGAAACAAATCGCAGTTCAACTCTCATCCAGTCACAAACATAGCATGAAATCATTCACGGCTTAACAAGGAACCACATCTGAATACAAAATCGTCAACACTACGCGCTTAGTATTCCTGGTGCAATCGAGGACGACGTCATTCGGCTTCGGCTCGGCTTGGGAGTCGTTGTATGGCCGTCACGAAGACGAACGAATCCGAAGCCTTTCGTGCAATCAGATGACGAGTTGAGGACCCGATTGAATACGGAAGTTCGCCAGGCCTCTTAGCTCACATCCACCGCGATTCGGCCAGCTCCAAGACGGAGAGCCGGCTAATTTTGCGGCGACCTCGGTTTGCACCCGCCCGTTCCAGGCAATCTTACGACGTCTTCGACATTCGGATGATGTATCACCTCGTTCATCTCCGTCTACTATTACGATTTATGTACCTTTCGTCGCCAACAACTACAAATATGAGATTGCAATGGACAATAAAAAAGAGGTTCCATCCCATAAATTGCATCTATTTCACTGAAGCTGGATTGAGCCTTCAAGAAAATTCCCCCCGATATGGCCGCATTGCTATAGCTAGGGCACTGGTCGAACACACTTACAGTACCCTGCTGGTCAAGCTACAGTCAAGCTGCGCAACTCCACTGAACAGGCGCTCATCGAGGTTCCTCAGGACTCAGGAAGCACTGATAACTAGACAACTGACTCGGCTGACTCGACTTGGAGNAGCACACAGGCCGCATTGCTATAGCTAGGGCACTGGTCGAACACACTTACAGTACCCTGCTGGTCAAGCTACAGTCAAGCTGCGCAACTCCACTGAACAGGCGCTCATCGAGGTTCCTCAGGACTCAGGAAGCACTGATAACTAGACAACTGACTCGGCTGACTCGACTTGGAGACGCATGCATCACTGACATTACCCAGGGTAAACATTTCAATACCACGAAAAATCACCCATCACTGGCATAGGCGTCAACGCGTTTTCCCTGGATAATTTCAATGATGTATCCAGGCATTTGTTTTGGAATAGTCACTGCTTGACTGGATCCAATCCCAAGTCGGGGACCCGTACGAAAAATAAAAATAGTAAAAATATCAATCACAATATTAGATAGCTATCGACAATTATTATTTAAAAATAAGAAAAATAATTTAAGAAAGACTAACACGATGTTTTTATTCTACACCGATTACCAAGACAACTCGAATCGGTTTTTATTCTCAACCTTTCATGATTTTATTTCAACTAATCGGAATAAAATCAAGAGAGGTTGGGTTTTTTTCATTCGCTCGATTCCAAAATTCCAAAAGGGTCAAATGTCTGCCAATAGGTACGCCTCAATCCTGAAAAAGCGTCATTCCTAACAAAAAGATCTGAAGCAATCCAGCGCTGGTAAGCTCAGACAACCTTACCTCTTATTATTACTTGTATTCTACCACTACTTACCTCCCACTGAAAAGCATGACGCACACTAGGCAATTGCAACATTCCGGAAATTTCACTTCCAAACACATTCCTTTGCTCTTACACATTCCTTTGCTCTTAATCTAACAATATGGATATGAAAGTAATGGCATTTCACAAAAAGTAGGAATGTATTGTCAACATCCATTATGGAAAAGTGTCATAAAAACGGACAATCAAAGTTATTCACCGTTTCTCAACCGAGGTGGTCAATTTCACAACGTTATTTCCCAACCTGTTCTGGGAGTAATTATATAGAGGTCAAACGGGTAAAAAAAGGCGATTTTACCAGGCAATGATTATTTCGCTATAAAATCCAAAGTGTGAAGGGCGAAGAAAGAATGCCTGGCAAGGGGTTCCACTATATTAAAGAGAAACAAGGAAAAACACTTACTCCATAAGGTGCTTACTACTACTGACCCGCTTGTGTTTACAAATTATAGCTGCTGTCTAAGAGAGCAACCTCATCCACAAAACGGACACGGACAAAAGAAAAACCCCGACACCTTCTAGCTCCACTTCTCCTAGAAAATGCTACGAAAATCGCCCCACGCCTTATCAAAACCAGCAAATCTTCGTCAGTAAGGAAATTAACTACTTAAGGCGAACATTAGAAGGCAACATCTCCAACAATCCAAGGTCAAAGACACGAAATTAGCGGAGCAATGAGACAATTCCACCCATCCCACTCCCACCAACAAGTCAGAGCAGTTGGAGCGAGCGAAATCACGACGACATTCGAGGTTTTCACCTCACGAATCCAACGCAAAGAAAACTGGATTCAGCGCTCGCATACAGACGCTCTCATGAATTGAAACAAATTCATTGGCCAGCAAACATATTCCACAAATTGTTAGCATTCCATGCTAACAAAGTACACAGCGTTACAACGCTAATGATACTTGCATTTGCCGGCCGGCGCGAAAGATGCAGCTATTCTGGATGGGGGCTAATCCAGGATCGACCATGCCAATCATCTTCTTAATCACAATCTACGGCTAGCTGGGCTAATTCTTGCCGAAGAGAAGTTTTAGCGAATAATATTATCTTAAGACACGAAAAAAAAAGATCTGAAAGAGCACGACTAACAAGGTCCTCTAAAATCCTTAGGATTCTGGGATTCGAGGTCTCTAGAAAAACTGTACAAATATGCTCATATGTATATTCCAGTAACTATAGATTAATAAATTAAGTGAAAACGTGTTTTCCTTCGAGGCTTTGGCGGTTCACACAAAACAAAAACAATTTTGTATAAAAGGAAAACAATATTAAAGCCTTACATAAAATATAAAACTCAAGCATATCGCAATTGCAAAATTACTGGGTAAGGCAAAAAGAGGGACCTTATGCAAGTTTAGAGATGGACTTCTTCAAACAAGTCAACGGCTGCTTCATTATTCTGAGACGACAAAAAAGTGGAGCTAGCTGTATCCTGACCGAATTATCACTTGGATTCATTCCTTTACCAATTTTTAAAGAAGTTTTCAAACCGTTCCCAATTTTGTGAACAAAAAAACGACACAAAGCCTCACACAAAGTTATTGGGTAAGGCAAACAGCCTCACACGAATTCACACAAAGCCTATGCTCAATCCAAAAATCGCTAGTGACCTTTTCCAACCCTTTCCCCAGAGAACCTCGGAAAAACCCTCATCCGTAAGAAGAAATCGAGGAAACATTGTAAACGGTGGTACAAACAATGCATAGTGGGGCACATGCTGCTGACCTTTTCCAGTGTCCTCAGAGCGGCACGGGTCAATCCGAGCCTTTTATAATAAGGGTCCAACCTGCTACCCGCAAGATTGGATGCAAACATTCCAGATGTATTCATGATCCATGGAAAAGGAAAACAGCCGCAGACGAAACCAAACACTCACAGAAACGAGTTCAACTTCGAGGAATGTGATTTTTATGGAATGATCATGCGATAACTTCGAGAGCAGTGAATACACGGAGTGTATTATTTATTTAACTATGGAGAATTCTCATTTTTGAAAATTCTTTTAACACCGCGAACACTCGAAAACTCGTAGCGATGATGCAAGAGCTTTAAAACTGGCGCTACAGCTCGAATTTTCATTCAGGCCAAATTTGGAAAAGCAAACGAATAGAATGAAGATGGTTGAAGGAGAAACCTCTCGCCCTGCACAGCAATAAATGGACTTCGATGCAAAACATCCGCGCAAACAGAGAGACTAAAAGGTGCTATTTAGAAGTTTTTATGAAAAGGAATAAGAAGATTAGAGACTTGCAGAGTTTAGGAACCTGTTTTAATCCGTAGCAAAGTCTTTACGAAAAGATGCGGAATCAAAGCTTGACCTCGCTCCCGTGAGCGTAGCCCAAGTGATGAAATCGAGAGAGTCAGAGGTGTTAATGTTTTCACGTTGGAAAGACTGCAACAAGTGCAGTTGCTCAAAAACGAGGAACCCAAAACTTCCAGAACAATTAGGTGAGTAAAGACGGGGCAAGAAACAAATGCCGAAAATGCATTTTGCGCCATTTGATGACTACAAACAGTTGTGCCAGAAAAACCCGTACAGAAGCCGTGACTCTCAATTGAATGGAAGCGTCACATCAGCATACCATCATGCTTTCGTCGTGTGAAAAATATATGAAACGACCGATCCTGTTTCACGTCACGCCGCACAGCACACACACACATACACACTCCCGCACCTACCGTAACGCTCTTTCATTTCAGTGCTTTGGTGTGTCTCCCACAGAAATAAAAACGCTGAATATAAACGCAATGACATCTATTGTGAACGTTCGGGTGAAACGCTTGTTTATGAGCGCAGCAAAAGGTCCAGAAAAAAGTCGAAACGCTCTGGAGTGAAGCGGCTGTACGCACTGGGACGACAATGATGCCGCGACCACCGACGGTGCGGTATGGTAGGCCGCGCATCGGGTGGCCCGCGCCATCTGCCCCGTCTCAGCGAGCCGCGGCGGCGGTCTCGTGTTAATCGCGTACTTCTTCAATGATCCGCGCATCATTCACACACCATAAGCCGCGTCATCATCGTACGACTAGCCATCTTAGTCATGTATGTTTGGCCAATTTTTGCTGTGTTTTCTTTCGTGGAACGGCCAAGACCCGTTGTACACAACATTCCAGATTTTCTCGTGTCACTGTACTACGAAACCGTACTGTTCCTAGGAGCTTCGGTCAGGCTATACAATCGAAGAATACAGATTAATCATCTCTAGATAGAAACCCCTCACTTAAATCCATTTATTTCTAAGCAACTAGAGTATTATGTAAAATGGTGACCATACAATGATAAAATGATTACTCGTAAATTCTCTCAGTAATCCCATTTTATAACATGAACAATTTTATGGATTCGAAGGACCATCTTATAGAGGCTCAGTAAGAAAAAAAACCATAAAAATGAGCAAAGAAACCTTCCACATGTGTAGACAAAAACTACTTCAAACATATCAACATCTGCTTCACTATCCTGTGATGATGGAAACATAGCACTAGATTTACCCCGACTAGACTATTATCTGGTTTCAATCCTTCAACTGTTTTTTTTTTTCACGCACAAGAAAACTAATCCACATTTCTGGGCAAAAACCCCTAACAATTCAAAGCACAAAAGCCTAAACATGGAAGATCCCACAAATTTCCAACACACGCCCATCAAACTCACCCCAGGAAAAAAACTTTATTCTCGATCTCTTCATTTTAAAGCCAAATGCCGTTTTAGTGCTCATAAACGCCAGCATTATGAAGTCACAAAAAATCTTCGGTCAACCTCATTAGTATCAAATCCACCCGTGAAATGACTCAGGTGTCCCATTACATAGTATGAACTATTATATGGATATTAAAATTATATATAACTATACTATTATATGGATTATTTTATAGAAACTGCAGTACGGATCATCATGATAACCTTAGTCCGAGTCATAGAATGAAAGCCGAAAGCAAGGTTAGGGGAATAAACAATTCCGTGGAACTTTTCCAGAATAATAATGAATTAAATTCAAAGAACGATCAACAACAAGCCGAGAACGAGAGAGGAAATCCACTCAGAATCAAGGAGCATGTACCATATTTCCCATTACTATTATAGTAAAGTACTGGGAAAACAACAGATGACAAACAAGGACAAACCCTTGCAGCACTTCTGCATTGTGCGCACAATTAACCCTACTCCAGAGCGAACAGCACTAACAACCATGAGGACACAACGTATATTGGGCCAAAGCACACACAAGTGGGACATATGACATCAATAATATGCCTACAGTATGCTGCAGTTTTCCGGATGATCCTTAATTCGTCATAGAATCGTGGTGGGTAACGACGGGCCGTTCAAAACAGGTGATTTCCAAATGGAAAAATGTTGAGAGTGCTTGAACAGCAAGGCACATAGCTTTACACCAGGATTAGACTATGTGTTCTGCTGCTGATCAACTTGGCATGGATCAGGAAACACAAGCTCCTGGAAGAAGAATAGGATTTGGCGTGGACAAGAGTGAGAACCATTACAAGACAGAAAGAAGTTCTATGGACTTTCCCTCAGATCTCTCGGTCTACAGGTGAGAGCTATTTCTCTGAGGAAAAACGCGCTTTTAAACTGGTAATTCCACAAATATCCATTAAATAAAAGACAAAGTTTAGTTATGAGTAATTAGTGCTTAGTTTCCGTTTCGTGCATAAACCCTATACGGAAACAAAATTATAAGCATGGCAAGTTGCCAAAGCTTGATAAGAGTTACTCATAAGGCTTCCAAAGGAAAAAAAAGGAGAATTTCCGCTAATTTTTGCATAAAACGACCATTTTCAAACGCCTCAAAGGCCACACACGACGAACAAAGCGCCTTTGATTACCAATAAATCGAAGCGATATTCCCATGGAGCAAAAAGTTGAGAAGAACGGTCGGCTCTGTTTGGAAAGCCGCGCTTAATGAAGAAACTAGCATATCGGCGAAAGAAATTACGAGACTCAATCAAATTGAGTCGTTCTTCTCACGCTAGTCTAGGTGGTAGAGTGAGGTTCACAACAACTGCAAACATGTACACGTGCGAATCCATGAAAATACAGGGAAAAACTATGGATAACTCATAGAACTTAAGGAATCCACGGAATCTGTTCAAGGAAGAGGTGGAAAATGTTTGCAAAACAGGACGTGTATCATAGTGGAAGAACAAGAAGATGCAGGGAAGAGCGCTAAGCTGCCAGCACAGTGGGATTACGAATAAAGGCATCATGGACAATGCGCATATCGATGAAACAAACTCTCGCCTATACAACCACGGATACTCGTTACACATACTTGACAGACAGGAAATGATCAGCGAAAATTTGTGTACCATCAACAGATGCATATATGCGCGCACGGGGCGATAGTATATGTAAGGTCAACGACGGGCAACGATGCGAAACATAACTTGAGAGATTGTACAAAAGTTGATGTGACAGTTGGTGATAGCGTGTCCCCGTTTGGAACATATAATTTAGCCAGAGAATCAACGCCATTACGGCTGTGAGAACACCCGCACCCCACCCAGACCGCACATGATACACCCTGGGTGGCATTGATCAGCTGTTTGACCACGATCAATTAGGTCAAAAGGTATTCGAGTTGATCTAATTATGGATTGCTCTTCGGAATATTAGGATCGCAGTGTTTAGGCAATTTGGGAACTAGGAACTGGACCTCATCGAAACTTGTTTACCCATGCAACCAGTAAACGTGCCGAGTAATTTCTATTTCACGCCTGGTAAAAGACTCTCCCCCTCCCCCCACCCTTTCCCCAGATCAGCTGATTTTACAACGTCACCTAATATATAAATTTACATTTTTTTTAAATTTACTTTTACTTTTTTACTTACATTTTACTACTATTTACTAAAGTCCGTATGCATAAACAAAATAATTTTTAACCAACTTGTCTCTAAAATTCGCTTTAACACTATATTTGGGTACATACCAAGAATTTTGCTGGAAAATCAAGCGGTCATTTTTTTCAAAAAAGACTTCTGGGCGGTTACCTAATTTTCCACACAGGAAAGTTGAAGAACCAGTAGTCGCATGCAATACTGAGATTGCCCAAAGTGAGCGTGTTAGCAACCCCAAAGCTACCCATTGTTGATACGGGCATGAACAATTGTACCCATGATAATATAAATGTCGAATCTAAGCCCAGGAATATTTCCCAGGATAAGTCAGTAAAGCAAAATTAAAAAATTGGCCATAACAGAAAAAGATACTCGTGATGGATGTTTAAGGAGTTCTCTGACCAACTAGAAATCATACAGGTATGTGATTGTATAAGCTAAGGATTCCGCAGGAACGTAGGAAACATAAATGGTGAGCAAGGAAGAGAGAGAGAAGAGAGAGATGAAGAATAATTGGACAAAATAGGAAACACAGGAAAAAAACTGGCCTTTTTTCCCAAATAACCCACCTTGTGTTATAGCCAACTAAGAATTTTTTTCTTCTATAGGCTACTAAAGGGAAATCAACTGCTAAATGAAGGCGTGAAAAATAGTCATTGTAATTAAAAAAAGCAAGAAAATGTGACTACCGTATCAACCAAGAATAATAGGATTAGCAAACTAAATGTACACTGTAATGCACAATAGGATTGAATTTGTCTGATAATGGCATAGCATTTGCGACATTTTCCATAATATTTGGCTATAATAACAAGTACCAATAGCACAGGCAGGATTTCAACAAACATGTGAAGGTAAGCAAGCGATCTGAATCTCTTGAAGTGTAAAGCGCAAAAAGCGCCGTAAAGGGTCGTTGTTTCAGCGCCAAAACTGATCCGGATGATTCAGTTCAAGCGTGCGTGTGCCGGCTGAGAAACAATAAGACAAGATCTATGAATAGACAGGGCCGGAATGACTCCTGCTGGCGGTGACGTAATCCTCTGCAAGCCCTTCTCGTCCAATACCACCCCCTTGCAATCGTGGGTCACCCAACCCCCCTGCTGTTTTCCATTCACGCACACATGCGTTTTTTGTACGATATTGAACGCGTCTAATGAACAGTTTCACTCACTGAGTAATTGCGATAAAATCGCGTCAGGTGTACAGCAGAATGTAAGTCGAGGTCGCCATGATGAATGAGGTGAGATGAGCTGTGTGGGTTGCCATGAATGTCTGGTCAAACAGCCGGCGGACATGGATCCGGTCACGAAATCAGTCAACAGGCAATTTGCCGCATTAAAGCATCAAATAAGAAGGGTGCCGGCGTCAAACATTGGACGGGCCCGGTTGCTGGATTTTGCGAGAACGAGGATGCGAAGTGGGGAAGCGCAACGGAAGAGCACAATACAGATATCCTCAACATACAGCGACTGTTCCACAACATATTCGGAAAGCGTTGTAATCGCTATGCAAGAACAGCCATAATCGGGTGTCGCCCCAAAAAACCAGGAAAAAGGAGCCGGATACTGGGGCACAAGTGAGCGTATTTTGGACCGAACAGAGCAGTAGATTTATTCGAGGTCGATAATTCGACTCCGAGTACGTTGTAATTTCGAATTTTCGAAGAAACGGGAGAAGTGCAATCTTTGAGGAAAAACAAGTAGGGTTTAGAGCTTCCTCTCCCTCCAACATTCGATCTTCTGGAGCGGGTTCAGAACTGTTGATTGAATTAATGAATTTGCACGACTTTTACTCGGCCCTAAGTATATGAAGAAAATGACGGGAAGTATATGAGGAACTATATGAGGAAACAAAGCCTGGGTTCCTTGTTTTCCCATAAAGTGCGCAATGTGGGGGCAAAATGTCATCAGGACGATAACTACGTAACCGTGGTTAACTACTTTTACTCGAAAGCCATAGGTTAACATCGTTAAGCTTTAAACAAGTCCTATAGCTGAAATCATGTGTCGGCGCCAAGCGAAAGCTATAGGACATTCCTCATTAATTATGAAAGCGCACGCATATTTCCTGGTACAACTGATGTAATATTCATTTACAAGAGAAAAACTGCAAAAATCCACTTGGTTTTTGGATGGCACGAATTTTGAATGGACAATTTTTGTAGGAATCGTACACTTTCTACATTTTTTCCCAATGATATCCAAATACAAATGCAATCTAATGCAGTTTTAGGAATACTACTTCAGAAAAAAAGAAATTTGTCAGGGGAATGTTCACGAAATATTTTTGAGAGCAGCTTTGTAAAAACATCAAGTGGATGCATTTAAAATTGATCCTTAAACTGATCCAGAAAAAAAGAAAAGCCTTCTAAATGACCAAAGGCGTATTCCAGGCAGTTTACCTAAAACGTTAGCCGGAAAATATGCAAAAACCAACTGAAACACGATATCCCGCATGTCCGAAAGTGTTATGGATTAGGGATATGTTGGGAAAAAAATGTAACATTACATAGATTATGAGATATCGCTCAAGAGTCATGTTCAGATCTATAAAAATCCTCGAAAATGAACCCCGAGCCACAAAGTATAGCAACAGTCTATGGAGTAAATCTGTGAACCTAGTATGACAAGAAAACATCAAAAAAAAACACACACACATAAAAACAGTAAAATAATTGATTAGGGAAGGCTGGGGCAGATCAGATCAACATGGATCTGGAACTGGCCAATTTATTTGCGATCAGTCTTACTTTGTAGCTACGAAATGGTATCCAGGAGGATCGGGAGTTGTATTCTTGAGCAAGAACAAAGAAAATGACATCAAATACATTTTTGTGGCATTGTCCTTAGACATATCCAGAATATTTAGATTGTCAAAGTGTCAAGACACTTTCTACAGGTTTAAAAACTGAAATAACTTTTACTATTACTGTAACAAAGGAGGTCGTGATATCTTCTGCTGCAGATCTTAAGAATGACACCGCTGAAAGGACACAACTGTAAAGAGCGGCTTCATCAAAAAAGCGCAAATGTCAGGGGCGTGACCGAGTGAGGGAGATGAGGTACACCTATGCAATAGAGTTCGGGAGATGTTCAGGAACGGTTTCACGGACAGAACGAGGAACAATTGAGGACAGGGGAAGCGATGCGGCAAAAAGACAGCCACTAGCATGCATGAGTGACCGTGACTTGATCGATAGGCGATGACCGCGCAGCCTACCGCACACATCGTCGGGGCCTACCAATACGGGGGGCCATCGGACCACTTACTCACACTTCTTCGGCCGAATACCTGGCTCTTGGCATGCGGCCAAACACCTCTGGACACTCGCCTCGTGCCTCATCGCTGCGCACGCTACCTCATTCGGATGAGGTGTCGCGCAGGTGGTCGCTCTCTCGACCGGATCGAATGACTTTGGCGTAGTCTCCCGCATATTCTGATGAGGTAAGTCTGATACCTCATAGAGGTTCTACTGAGTGGACATGGCATAGATGAGTAATGGAAATCCAATCTCCCTATTGTATTTGGAGTCAACTGCCTATTACTTAACACATTTGTTCCGAGTACATAGGTAAGTACATACATAGGTTCACTGTTTATTACCTATGCTTATATTAATGTACTCTGGATAGAATAATGCTGAGAAATCCTAGAGTTTTGTCGGAAGCGAGCTAATGCCTGCCGTAGTAACCATATACCCATTTCTTCGAAGTAGTATAGAAAGGAATGTAACACCAAACACTATGTGGATGTATTATTAGATTGGGTTGGCCCAAAAGTCTTGCACCAAATTTTACAACTTTTTCCATTACTAGTTAATTTATAACATTATTGCTCATGGGTGGAACCTGGTCTACCAATTTTAATATTGATAAGTAGTAGAACATTCTACCTAATCCTATTGCCAAAGAATTTCAATTCAAGACCAAGAAGTTCTGGATCGGAAAATAAATGTTGGGGCAAGACTTTCGGACCACCCTAATAGTGAGCACTGGTTCTTTTACAATTCAGAATTCAAGGAAAAGACGAATAGAAAAAGCAACCCTCTATCCAGAAGGAACTATGCTACTTGTACCAGGCCAGTATCATGGTACTGTTTACACTGGACAAAAAAAAAACTTGGATTTTTTCTTCACATAGAGCGAAAATGAGACAAATGCTGGTTGTTGAAGGGTGGGTGGCAATTCCAGGAAGAGATGGCCTGCTCTGCATCCTTAAAGGCAGCACCCACGGAAACTTTGGCCTCTCAAATTTTCACTCTCTCGGAATTTTCAGTACATCTAAAACAGTTCACCCACAAGAAAAGCTGCGGAAATGGCCTGCGTTCAACTCAGTAACCAGTACTTCTGCGTGACGGCGAACACTTTCGACGAGTTTACCGCCCGCTAAACAGAGGGCGTTTCTTGAAACGACGTCGAATCAGCTGTTTCACTGCATTCCCAAATATCAAATTCACTAGTTTTTATCTCACTGCGAGTCATTCTCGTGATTTTCCAATTATTATTCGTTGTTTCCATGCACTTTTGACACTTTCCAAGCGCATTCAATGGTGTTCATACCTATCTGGTTAATTTTAGGGCTAGTCTTGTCAAAATCTGAATTTTAAGCCATTTCTCCTCCATTAGAGCATTCCATAAAGTTTTCTTTTTCCAATGTTGGTTTTGTTAATCGCCACACATTTTTCAATGGGTATTTCTTCTGCTGAATTCCAAAAAAGGCTGTATGTAAGACCAAAATCTTGAATGCGCGAGCAACCATCGGTTAAAAGAGACGGCATTATCGATCATTTGATATCGGCCCTCATCCCCTACCCTGAGCAACTCGACCACTTCTGTTGCCCATAACCTGAATACGAGCTCTTAATAAGGACATATTTGGCGTTACTGGAAAGTTTTAGCTTCATGAAAACGTTAAGCAGCCCCGTTACATTAAGTATATGCTAAAACCTTCTAGACGAAAATTTCCGTGGGTGCTGCCTTTAACACTCATAACTGCTACCGGTCTCAACTTTACACAAAGTAGAACTATCTACCATAGACAGTTTAAAGCTAGCTATATGGATTAAGCGCATGACGACTCGTACAACATAGCCAAATAATTTTTCAAAAAACCACGACATTTTACTTTCCACCATTTTTTCTTCTTACCTTTCCAACATTTACCATTAACTTTGCTCGAAAAAAAATAGAGATGTCGCACTACTTGTATAGAGCATATGAGTAGAATTCCGTAGGATTCTCACGTGTGTATAACAGGCCGAAAAATAGCACAACTACCTTGAACAATACATATTCTCGTCCCTGTTTACGCTTTGCAATATCCTTTTCTGTTCCCAGAGGTTCTCATTACAGTATTCCCAAGTGATGGACACCTTTGCAGCCCTTCATGTTTATATTTTTTGAAAAAAAAATTTGGCGCCAATTCCAGAGATGTTATCAAAGTCTGCTCGCGCAGTGTTCATACATGTTTCTTGTTTTTCAGCTCCTTACAATCACATGTACATAAGGAGCCATTCATCAAAACGGTTTCGTTCAATGTTCCGTAATGAGTCGGAAGAGAGGCATTAATTTCGCATGTTGTAACATGTATGACGATCAAGAGTTTTCTCTGGAACACTTTCAGGATCGACAAAAGGTTCTTGATGGTTGCCACAGCTTAATAGGGTTTTTTTCGCATTGTGTTCCTACTTTTTTGCTGTGGTTTGTCATTCAGCGGTATTTCCACGTACAAATAAATAAAATGTATGTTCTCGACAGCCTAGAGGCTAGGAAAAACTCGTATCCAGTGCTAAGCACATAAATAGATGGATTTCGGAAAGATTATTGTGCGTTTAGCTTTTCCATGAACAGAACTTGTTTTGTAGATACCAATGAAATTTTGATGTTGGGAGGTTTCTTATTTTAGTTTGGTTGGCTTCAGAAGTAAGAATCTGCTTGAGGCTCTCAAATTTAGAAAAAAATTAGATGTGAATATGGGAGTGAGCTAGAAATGAAGCGATAAGACCGAATGAAACATTGGCAGTTCGCCAAACAGTTGATAGAGAGCCACATAATGGACCTGTAGATATGAGCCTAATTGAGGACTAAATGCGGTACTAACAGTACCATTACTAGTTATGATTAGCAGCAGGTGGGAACAGATTGTGGGTGGTCTGGCGAAGAGCGCGAAAGCCTGGCTGATAGACGAGACCAGTAGCGAGGGACAACGGCTAGGTCAGAGTGTAATTACCGAAGGGATCCCAGAGCTACCTGGCATAGTATGGCCTTGCACGCAAATTAGTCAGCGATCCCTCATAACGATAAGCCAGCGAATGAGGCGTAGAATGCATGCGTATGAGGGTAATTTCGGAAAATCTAGCTGTTTCTGGATTTCTCCCGAGTAAAAGTGGGTAGAATCGATGTAAATCCAGGATTTCGCCATGATAATTTTCTTCGTATTCCGCTCGCAAATCCAGCCTGGCACAAAAAAGCGGCTGCACCTAGTTGCGAGATCCAATGAACGTTACCTTTGAGTAAAAAGCGTATCTCCTTGATAGTTATAGGATTACGATGTGCGTTCTTCTTCGCGTACTCCAACGCCGTCAGACCGGCTGCGTTCGTGAGTGATGCGTTTATTCCTGCCTAAACGAGTTACGATTTCGTCACATGAAAACAACATTTTTCGACTCCGAAGCACAGCACTCGGTCTTCGTCGCGCTGCGTTCGCAGTCGTCTTCTACGTTTTGCGATCGACCGATAAAACAGAAAATAAACAGCTGGCCAACCGTGACCATCGCTGCCGAACGTGACTGTACTTATTCGGACGACCTTTTGTTAAACGAAATGATGTGCACGGAAAAAAGCGTGCGAAGTGTGTTTTTAGACTTTGTGAACTTTTGCTGCCTTTCTCACTCTAAACGTAATGCGCTGACTGGGACATTTTTAGGCCAGAAACAAAACATACATACCTTCTAAGTCATTCTGGAAGACAACCAGCGAACTTTTTAAAAACATTAACTTTTATAAATCATTACAGAGAAGTTGCCCTTCCCTAGATCCCTTCATCGATTCAATTTTGGCTGCCCTCCGAGCCTCAATCAGCTTTAAAGCACTTCTGCCGCTCCTACCAGCAATCTAATCAACTTAAACTTTTTCACATTATAATCCAACCGGACTAGTGGCTGGCTAATCGTGGTCTACTTCTTTTCAAGCTAAGAGATCCACCTGCATGAAGCTGGTTTCAAGGAGAGCTTTTCTTTTGTAATACAAATACAAACTGAATTAATGCATTGCCACAGAGTAGATTTGAAATGTTCCGGTGTTCCTGCAGCATTGAAGGAGTATGTCGCCTAAGAAACTTAACAGGATTACTACTTTCTCAACAAACTGAAGGTAATGTGTCAAGCCAAAGTGGTAAGTCGATTATAGCCAAAGCATAATGGCAAGTTAGCAATTTAAAGCCAGATAAATTCGTCTAGTTCACTGTATGGTACCTATTAATTTTCCTCAAGGGTGTTAGAACAGTTTAAGGCTAGAAAAATGTATTTTTGCATGTTACTCTTTAAATTTGAATTTAGTTACATAGATTAAAAAATGTTTTCGAGGTAGCTACAAGCAACACATTTAGCGAAATAATTTACAAAATTAAATGAAGTATAGCGGAAGCATACAGGACGCTCCTCGGAGTTGATAGAATCTTCAAAACAAAGTGATTGTTTAAGAAAAGTAATGCAAAGCTCTTTTCACTAATGTGGTGCAAGCTCACAAATACGCGCTCCTAAAATCTTCATCCAGGTTCTATCCATTTTAAGGGAGCCAGCACGTTTTACATAGTGATTTGACAAGTAAGGGAAGCCTGATTTGAGTGGCTAGTGCAGTTTGTCATTATTATACCAAAAATAGTGCCTCCTCCATTCTTTCTTGAAAATTCAGCATGTGTGGTGAAATTGTACCGGCTAGACGCATGTGCGTGTTTTCTGAACGCATTTTCTATTCCAGAAAAATGAACACGGAAGTTACCGGTCACCTAAACTACCTCCAGCAGATTTTTCATTATTGTTACATGGAATGCACTGCCAAATACCGAGCACATTTCAGTTAAAGTACTCTAATGAGAACTTTCATTAATGAAAATTTTTCGTAAACTCAAAGAAAATCCATTAAGGCAAGCGAAAAAATGACCCTTGTTAGAGTAGTTAGAGAGGAAAGAGTTACAAAGGGCATTGAACTTTTGAGTTCGATCTTAACTACAAATCTTACTGTCTCCTCTTTTCGAAGCATGATGCTCAGTAACTAATAGTAGTTTGTTATTTTATTCACCGCTTCTTGAAATATGATCCACGTAGGACCAGATAAATTCATATAAATCTGCTCTTCAAAATCATGCTGAGCTAGGTAGAAGGCAGATAAATTTTCGAAGCAACTCAAAAACCCTGGTAGCAATGATTAGGTGAGCAAATAAATAAATTAGAAAATGTGTATGGCACTTATATTCCGAGATCGTTCCTCGAAAGTACTCAATGACAGCAAAACATTTTTTACAGCTATCTTCACGGAGCAAGGGCAATTTCAAGGAAAAAAATTTCAGCGAATTTTCAGAAAGAGATTTTTTAGAGAAAAATTTTCATCAGCATTCCAAAAAATAATTGTTTAATGAATAAATGTAGCGATCCTTCGGAAGATCCTTATACAAGTTTGGCAATTGATTTACTGGCTGACATTTCGGCAAATCGCCTTCCTCAGAGCTTGAAATGGGCGACTCAGAGCGCAACCTACTCGAAGAAATGTCTTTATAACGTCACAAAGAGAACTATAGGTGTGGCTTTTGATCACAGGCATGGCTAGTAAGCCAGAATACTATAATAAAAATATATATTAATATAAATAAGTAATTGAAGAAAGTAAGAGAGTCAAAATATGTAAGTAATGTCCGCTTATACATATTACTGATCACTAGAAAAGACCACATCTTTTGGATTGCTCCAGACTATCAGAGAGAGAGAGAGAGAGAGAGAGAGAGAGATTACTGTGAAGTAGTATCACAAAAAACTAAATAGTCATTAACTCACATGCAGCAGGAATCGAACTACTTGCGCTCTGCCATTACCGGCCGCTTCATGAAGTGCGCTACCGAGAGCGGTAGTTCGATTCACGTCCCAACCATGTTCGAGTAATCGGCATACGATCTAAAACAGTGCATGTTGTTTTTGTCGCCACCCTAAAAGGTGTTCTTCTGCTCATTACATGGACGCAAGTTTTGCTACTCATTCCCTCAACCTGTACATTTTCGCTGCCCTCATTTCTCGTACAAAAAAAATCTGACACTTAAAATTTCAAAAAAAGACTTCTTATCAGTATCCATTGAAAAATTCCAGTGCTTACATGAGTGTGTCCATTCCGAGCTGCCAAATGCAGTGCTGACGCCTTGTGCGCTTCTCCTGCATTTTGTAGCAGTGCGAGATTTTCGACGGATCTCAACATGTAGTCAACCATCTGAAAGGGTATTTTCTGGGATGAGAAGTGAATAACAAGACAAATTCGACATTAGGCAAAGATCATAGACGTGTTTTAAAAAAATTTAAACTACTCAGGGGAGAAATTTAGAGCTCAATCAGTTAGTTTTCGAGCAGATTTCGCGTATTTTTCTCCAACATATCTACCGAATTCGTGAGCAAAATATAATACAGGATACTCAATAATAGATTTCCAAAAAAATACACGATGAGTAGCAGAAACCTGCTCAAATCCGTCCACCTGAGAAGTCCTTAGGTGCTACTGACAACTCTCCATTAAGAATCCTGGATGTCATAACCATATCAATTCTTATCATTCTATTCTAGGTTCTTGGTTATACGTGGGTAATATAAGAGGGATGAACAAAAAATTCTTTCACTGCAATGGCAACGTAATCTGCCTAGGTGGATGGACAGGAGACGTGAGTCAAGGCTAACTGCATTACCTTGAAATTTCTGAAACACCGCCTCGCGAGCTTTTTCGGCATCGAGATCCTGGAGCAATCTGCTCCAAGCCTCTGTGTTCACTTACGTCATGCACAAAACTGAAAACAAGTAGCTCACCCTCTCCTTGCCGAACTCGCATGCCAGATCAAATGGTGTCTTTCCCAGCTTATCCATGCAGAAAGCATCCGCTCGGTGAATCATTAGGAGCTCAAACTAAAAAGGATAACTATGAGCTACCCATAGAAACACATATTTATGAAATTTAGTGGGTATTGTCATAGAACTCAATACTCCAGTAACGTAAGAAAATAAGCCATTAGGAACGAAATGTGGTATTATGAGCAGCTAGTTATTTCAAATGCGAACTAATTAAATTAATTAAAAAAAAACAAAAGATGGTTTGACATAGTTCTTGCTAGTTTTTATTTTTTCAAGGGTTTCATCATCCAAACAACACCTAGTTGACACTCGATTTCAATGATAGCACGCCTGTATGGGGTAAAAATAAACAAATAGTACCATATTACCACAACTTGTTGTTGTAATATGGTACTATTGGTCTCAATGTTGGTCTCCATTACTGGAAATGAGGATCCACAGTCTATATTTAGCTAACAGGCCGAATGTTAGCTACCCTCAAAGATTCTCTCCCCAATTCTCACACAATTTCGCTGTATTTACGCAAAGGAACTACGCAAATGTTGGCAGTGCTTTGAGTTAGTCGTGTAAAAAGGTGAATAAACATGGATTTGCTCACGTCCGCGTTGAAATACTGTGCTTCACCCCTAAGCGAAAAAAAGAAACCAGAGAGGCTAGCAAACTAGAAGAAATTTAAATGAATTAGAAACCGTCAGGATCACCATGAAAATCAAGATCCACGGGTATGCCTAATCTCAAAACATAGCGCTTCAGCATTCGTTATAGTTAGAGATGCAAATGCACTTCCATTATGCGGAATTAATTTTAAAAAAATAAATAAGAAGGCAATGCTTGACATGCGGGGGAGACGTCAGAACAATGCCGAGAGAGGGTGTGGTGCTTTGTACATGCCCTTAGAAATAACCTTAAACTACCAGTGAAAAACAAGGCACTGTTAAGCTGCCTCAAAGTTTACTGCAGAGGCAAACGCATCTCACCTGGCTTGTGTTGTAGAAAAAATATTAAAAAATTGCACCATTGTAATATGTGTCTAAGATAGGGCTACGGATTTGGTCAGGTATGCATGGAGGATTTCCGTTGATATGCCACTAAGTTTGTTCAATTTATTCACTTATGTGATAATAGCGCCATGAGACTTGAAGCCTTGAGGATCGGACTTCCAGAATATCACACCTGTTCGTTATGACACGAAAAAATTCGAGCTAAATTCAATTTTTAATCAACTCTCCCAAGAAGGAGCTGTATTAGATAAATGATTCATGTGATCCTGATACGTATAATTTCAATGGCTCTGCTTTCTTCCCTACTTATTGGTCCAAATATTGAATTTTGTCAAGTGTAGTTACTACATACTGAGGATACTTTCCTGTGTCTTTCTGAAAATTTGCCCAGAAATCTTCATTATTTCCCAGGTCAAACTAAGAAAAAACATGTTTCAGAACTAATATTTGAGCTGGTTAGAGGTCGTCCCCTTCAATCAAATTCATAAATTTTTGTCAAAGAAAGGGTGGCTGCTGTTATAGAGTATTTTTAGCAACAGTGTTAAAAATAGACAATGATTATCCATTAGATAAACAACTTATGAATTTTTACCAGCAAATCAGAAAGACATGGTAGGTATTAGGTGTACAGTACAAACTAATCAAATATTATGCTACTTATACTGCAAAACATTAGCTCTCCTTTCTATCCATCATAGAAACGCGTGTAGGGCCACGACGAAGTTCAACAAATTTAATTTCATTTAGCAAAACGTAGATTCAAGGACGTGTCAAGCAACTTTTCAACTAAAAAGCGCCGAGCATGTAAACTTTTGACAAATGAGATTTCCACAGTGGCATTCTATCTAAGAGCGCCTTAAGATTTCTAGGATGAGGCTTTGCGTAGTTCTTGCCCTTTGAAATGCGCGAAATGTTCTTGTACGCAATCGAGTCACGTCGCTGACAGACACGACATTAGCATCCAGAAAACATTTGATGGATAGATTTCAGATCCCTATTCAAACAAATGACATCTTGTCCGGTTTTTACTATAGAGGCTGACATTTTGTGTTGCGTACATTTTCTGAGCGTGAAGAAATTGTACGCAAGACAAAACGGTTCTGCAAGTCGGATTAGTATAAGGGACGCTATCTTTCGATGCAAAATGTTCCGGGCGGATCATTTGGGAGAAATTTCTGGATCATGAGGTCAAATTAGATCCTCAGCGTGTACATAAACATGTACGAAAAAGTAAATATTTGATTACTTTAGGAAATTAAACAGAAAAAAGGAAGGTGGATTTATTTAGATTCCCTAAAATCTGAGAAAGTAAAAGTACTGGTGTTTTGAGAACAAGCAGAGCATGGATGCATAATTGAAATTACCCAGGGTAAATCTATTTCGAAATACTCCAGGAACTTCAAAATATGTGGAAAGGCAAAATAAAAGAGCTGCCTACGGGCGAGGCAAGAATTGTAAGATTACTTGAAATTCTACTCTTCCAGAAACAGAGAAGTTTACTCCAAGCGTTAATCTCAGTGGTGGACACCGAAATACAAGGACTCAAGCCAGGCGAATTGTGAAAAAGAAGTTTACAGAGCTCACCGCATCAATTTTTCCTTCCTTGCAAGCCAAATGGCACGCTGATGTTCCTTGAAAATCTACACAATCCACATTTGCTCCCCCGGCTATCAGAACTTCGACCAGCTCAATTGAGTTCTGTTCCATGGAATAGTGTAGAGCTGTTCTGCCTGGAACAAATACACTGAAACCACAGGGGACACATTTTTAACGATAGTCACACTTGAAACTCTCGTGGAAAACACCTTTACATTCTCTTGTAGTCACCATATACAAATACTAAACCACTTGTCATGTTTGAAAGGCGGTTTTCCGTCACATTGTATCGGGAAAACTTTAAAAGTTGACATAACCTTACGTGCACATACGTACACGTACATACGTGCCCGATCGACCCCGGAAATCATGGCGCAATTCGCCCCTTATTATGGAATTCCTCACCATGGCCATCTTCCTCGTCAACCCACACGGACCTGTTGTCAAGTAGGCTTTTTGCCATGACGGCATTGCCCATTTGCACTGCTCTGTGAAGAGCTGTACCACTGAAAAACCTCATTACAAGTGTTGTTCTCAAAGAAATAATAAAGTGTTGAACGCGTCGAATTCCAGCTACATACTTTTCGTTTTCGTCCACATTCGTTCGTTTCTGGATTGTAAGCAGATCTGTAAACAATTGGTTCGTTTTGGTTCACATGAACAAGGAGAGAAACTTGTTCAGAGATAGGATTTTAATACGGTTCCAATTGTTTACCTCCGTATTCAATGGTCAAATTTTCGTCATAATTATTTCACAATTCATTAATTTCATGAACACTACATTTACTGACACCGATTGTGCAATATCACTACTTCCGTATACCGTACGAAATAGTACAGAAGTCAAGTATTTGTTAAAATTCTGCTACAAGATCCGAGAAAACTGTGTTGAAAATCTACACCAGCGACCTCCATAACGCTTTTACTGTGGTTTTACTATAGCCTTGCACATACAACTCTGCACTACTATTAACTTATTTACTTACAGAGAAAAAATCCGGAAATTCGTCGATAAAGAAGGAAAAATAGAAGATGGGAGAAAATTATACCAGAAACATTGGATAAGTTTCAGGGTTAAACTCGTAGAAGGTGAAAATCTAAAACAATGGGGAATTTGTTTAAGTGACGCGTAGGCTCAAAGGTATCGAATTACAGTTCTAAAGAACCTCGACGAGCATAGAACTTGTGCTGTTCACTACTATTCACACTACTATTATTTTTTTCCTTCTTGAACACTCTACTTTTCTGCTCACTTAAAATTCATATCATCAAAATAAAAGGAATTCTCCAAAGATTTCAAAATATCTCATAGCTTGGTCGGTGTTGTGTAAGAAGGAAATGAGTCTATAGATTGGAACTTGACTTCTGCAGAGAAGGCTGCATACCTGGGCTGCTTCGAAGGATTTTATGACAACAAATATGATCGACGATACCTTCGCAAGTCCATGCAAGCCCTTATGTCCTTAATCTACTGATCCTTTATTTATTTTTGAAAAGATGAGATTTTACACAGATAAACAGGTTTGAGCACTCTCCATAGATTTCAACGCTAGACTCCTTGGATACTTTGAGTTAAACGCGAGATCAGTACAGTGCCACATTCATCAAAGAAATTTTTCGTGGAAGGTTGAAGAAAATTCATTCGGACTCGCACCATTTGATTAAACGAATCGAAGCGGAGGTGAAGCAAGAAAATTGGACAAATATGAAATTAAGATGGGATAGACGTATAGAACTCACTTTTCATATAGGACATACGTGTCGAAAGATCCTACTTAATCAGATTTGAGATGATGGGGCGAGAAGGCGAGTGCAAAAACAGCTGACATGCAGTCAGGTCATATTTGATTGATGGAAACCGCTACACCGACAAATCGCTGCTTTTTTGCGTCGCAGTCGGCTGTCTTTGAGGATAGTGCATTGTCTTAGCTACGGTGGCTTCATATTTCCGTTGGAAAAATAGTCAGGTCAAAATAAGGGGCACTCCTGGAAATTACGCTGTTTGCGAATGGATCCAGGGATGGGATGTTCTGTTGGGTTCCAGCGGAAAATAAGTGCCCCTGAGAAAAATAAAATAAAAACTTAATAAGCGTGGGCAGAGAGGTTTTGGTGGTAAAAGATTTAAAGAGAAATTAGGGAACAATTGGGCACCACGCCCTACTTCTGGGTCTCTTCAAATGGAGAGATTCTGAAGAAGAGATTTCATTTTGGGAGTCAACACGAAAGATGGTGAGGAGGTGGGAACAAGGAAAAATTATAAGAAATTCTTCTTCAAACCTGAATGTGAGAGAACTGCTTAGAAAAGAGAGTATTCCTGGTTTCTAATTCCATAAAAAGCGAAGAGGGGAATCCATTGTGCGAAGAATAAGTAAAGGTGAAATGAGCATGAGTTTTTTTCTAAATACTTCTCCATGAGATCCACAAAAATTGTTTAACTGGAAACGAGTGTTACGATTCAAGGCAAAAACATCCGAAAAATTGCTAATGCTCAAAGACTGTTCAGGATCTCATACAAAAATGAACCCAACGATGAAAAATAAAACTAAGCGCACGTAGTTCATGCAAGAAAAACACACGGATAACTTTTCCCATGTTTTTCAGGAAAGACTTTTGACTTCAAGATGGCACATAGTCGTTTTTCTTTCTTCTTCTTTGTTTGCAAGCCCTTATGTCTCCCGAAAATCGATCTCAGAGACTTCAGGATTCACAATAATTCATTCTCTATATCTTGATAAGAAGAAAGATGACTAGAGCTCATTTTACTATTTATGGACAAGAGTAAAGTAGAAGAGTCTGCTAAAGCATTTACACCGATATGAGCGAAGTTTCAGAAAGAGAAGAAGAGGAAGAATTGACAAAGTAATGTATAATTTTGCATTACTGGTAAAAATTTGTTGTGGAGAAAAACGACTGGAGCGAAGAAGATGTTACATACCAGAAATACTTGAAGAAAAGCGTCGCAGTATCTTTCTGCCCGACATGTTGTTCAGAGTTTGTCGTTCATCTGAAAGCGGAAGAGGAAATTTGTGAAATCCGCGAATAAGACACGCTATCAGCACGGATCATGTAAAGAATCGAATGGAGTGCGCCTGTTGACGTTTGCATAGGAAATGTAAATGTTTTGCAAATTCACTCTCGAGTTACACAATGGGAACCGGCCAGTGTGTGGAATGACCGGTCGGCAGGGGCGACACAGGTTCTTCAACGGACAGTGGGCGAATCCCACCACCTGAACAACGTGGGCACCTTCCAGAAAAGCATTACTACACAATGGTCACTACAGTTATAACGAACAAGCAGCGAACACAGCAAACACACAGAGAACTAACGCTGTAAGAGGAGTGTCCTTCTATATGGAATTAGTAGCGATGTTCTTTGGTCGACCACCTACAACGAGGGACACCTATAACGAGTTCTCAGAAGATCTTGTTGAAACGGAAAATCATCTGGATGACGTGCCGGCATGAAACCTTTTTTGGACAGAATGCGGAAACCAGATGAAAAGAAAGAATCACAGCCGCCAATTTTCTCAAGCGTTGTTTTTATACGTCTAAGAGTGCCGGCTGCTTCTCTCAAATCGAGTACTCCAGTCAGAGTACACTCGAAGCCGGATAGTCAGCATTCTCTGGATCAGACGGCAACATCCCCACGACGTTTACATCGCTCAGTTGGCAGCAGACTTTCACGAATGAGAGGTGAGGCAGGTGAAAACTTGAAGTTTTGATCAAGAATTTAAACGCAGTGCCGTTCTGGATCCGAAGTCGAGAAGAACAATGTCGAAGTGCGTTGATTAGTGATCAATTAGCAACCTAATGAGAGAATTGCAGAGATTCGTGCACGCAGTTTGAAAAACTCTTTGACCTTACTGTCAGGAATACAAAGGATACAGTTACATTAAAATTTTCGTTATTGTTCTCTGTACTGACTTGTACTTCTTGGAAGGTGCACTAGTTCCCTTTGACAAGTTATTCTCCTGATAAATCGAACCAAATTAGGAACCTATCCGTGCTAAATATTTAAAACAAAACTTTGAGCAAATCGCGACAGTATCCATGGACACTGCGAGAGATCCAGGAGAAAAAAAGGACAGCTTCTCCACTGCTCATGAAGTGAGATCACAGCATTCTGCGAAAAAGTTCTGGCTTATAAAAAGGACGCGGCATATTTGCTCTAGAGGGATACGAGCTATTACACTTTTGCAGGAATTTGTAGCATTACTGCAAAGGCTGCAGGTACATTGGATAGTTCTGCGGGCAGAAGAAGAAGGGGTATTACGCTAATCCTGGAAATTAGCGTAAGGTCTTGTGCTAGGCATCCAGTAGGGAAGTTTCTCTATCGAAAATGGGAGAAAGGCTTTTACATGAGAAACATAGAAAAAAAAACTAAAGAAGACTATCTTTGGAGAATTGTAGAAAAAAACTAAGGATGAGCGGAAGTATTGCTTGAGACTGGAAGTCGGAAATCGGAAGTTGAGAGAATTCCGGAAGATGAGAAATTTTGATGGATAAGAGCAGCATGAATGATTTCGCATAACTCAACTACTGCCGATTCTCCAAAAATCTAAATGTTAGATGTCCACACGACACCAGAACTATGAAACTTCCGACTTACAACTCTGGAATTCTACTAATCCCTGGGTATTTATATGAATGCCTAGATATTTCTTCGTGAGATTAACGATGGTACCTTTTGGCGCACCATTTTCTGGTGTATTGAATAAATAAATAAATACGATCAGTGGAAGAATTCATGAAGGTTCTCGCTTATCCGACTTCTTGAAGTGGAGGATTTTTCTGGACAGGAGCAGATATGTTTCGTATAACTGACTTCTCCGGAATAGCAGCTACAAGTCAGGATACAAGTAGTGAAATCCTTAACTCTCTAACTTGGGAAGCTCGTACGATCTGGACAAACAGGGAGGATAGCATTATCCTAAGAGCGTTCATGAACCTCGCCATAAGATTAAAATCACGCAGAAATAGTATTTTAATAGATGAGGGAAAAGTAAAATTTTTTAGAGCTTTAGCGTCTCATAGTCACTCCAAAACAAACTCCGCGTTAAGTTTTTCAAGGATTTCTCAGGAAATCTTGTGTTAAATACTAGCGATACGCCGCCGCCCGAGAAGATTCAGAAGAAAGCAACAACACGACGAGGATGGGAGCAGCTCCTGTAATGGGGATGGTAAATTCAGGTGGACATATGTGTGTTTACGCGATGTACGGGGCGGTATTGTGCGCGTCAAGGCAAACGGCACTTCCTTGCGCCTTTTCAGCGAACCACGTCGCGACTCTCCGGAAACAATGCCAATTGCAACGCATCGAGGACCACTCACTTCGCCTCGTCGGCTGTCATTCCAGAAGAAGGCCGAATCACCGCGTACAGAAGACGTTCACGGTAAATAGCAGTTGTTTGTGCTGTTCAATGAGCAAGAATACGCAAGAACACGTTCGAATGGGAGGGACACATGGATTTTGAGGTTGTACACGGCTACGATCAGGTTCTGAGGTCTTATGTCAACTCGAGGCGCGGATCGTAACGAAGGCGGCGCACTTTGATATCAGAGCGAGGAGACCGTGAGAGCTGAGAGCTTCGGGGTACAACCGTACAACCGGAGGCTGCTGGCAAACAAACAGTGTGCTTGTAGGGAAGCGGATTAGTGACGACGATACTCTGGCGAGCATCACCGTCTGCGGAGATCAACAGCAAACAGAAATTTAGATGATATGGTGGTGGATATCGATGCAGGACTGTGTAATTACCGCACGAACATTGCGATTATTTTAAGCACCGTGTTTACCAGTACACAAACACGCCAGCGCACATACTCGGCTTAATGTACGGATTTACCTGCTTTGTCGCGCAATGGGTTACTATGTACAAACGAGTGAAAACTGTGGAATACGGACTGTCCTCGCTGTGGTTTTCAGCGCTCTTTGTTTGCTGAGAGCAAAGGGATTAACTAAAGATAGTACCGGAAACAGCTTCACAGCTACTAACGCGAGCTTAGTTTTTTTTTCTTCCAATTTATTAACACATGGGCGAGCCATTTAGACAGAAATGAAATGCAATTGATATATACTACACAACAACAACAATACAAGAAAGAACAGTATATTTCATTCCAGATCGGAAACGCTTGACTACCTGATGAATTTTTTTGCCAATTTTCTGCATTGTTTTGCTTTGATAGGAACACGATGATTTTTGCTGAGATTCAGAAGTAAGGTTCCTACACGGTTAACAAGAAAGTGTTGCCTTGTGGAAATGGAATGAATTTTTTCAAGCACCCCTGGTAAGGTAATGAAGACGATGAATGTGAAAAAATTGGTCAGGGCACAAAATTTAACACGTTTAGAAAAAAAAAACTCTTGGATTTTGAAAAACTAAAAAACGCCTCATGCAATTACATTCGTAGCAACCGTTATGAAAATATAGTCGTAAAATGACATTTTCACCGAATTTTAAAGTAAAATTTCGAGCAATGAGAACACTGAGTTTCCGGTTTCCAAGTCTGCTTCTCCATGTCATCCATGAATGTGAGTTCAAAAGCTGCTGTCTTATTGACGTACGAAACTGAACAGACCGAAACCTATGGCTATGATGCGGAAGAAACGAGAAGAAAGATGAGAAATCGCCGTCATTCCGACGATTTATATTCTAATTCAAGTGTAATACCGCAATTAATTCGTCATTGTGGGGGCTGATAGAAAAGTACCTTCGCCAATCGGCAACTTCCTCATGGTCATTAACTTTTCCTGGAAAAGAATAACACGAAGTACACAAGGCGGAACGGCGTGGATTTCTTATGGTTACGAAAAGTGGAACTGGTAAAAATGCAGCAGCACAGGTAGAAATGTTAGAGCCAACTCGTATTTTAGCGCTTTTGAGACAGTAGTACTCGTTGGAGGAGTTCTGCGGAGGAATCCATGCAACTTTGCAGGAATCCATGTGCAATCCTTGAGTGAGAATTGGCACTAGAATAGCAAGGAACGGGGTATTTTGAATGGATTGCACATGATTGCAGACAAATTGGAGCTTACCTCAAGATCATTCCGTGATATCGGAAGGCTGCGAGGGTTATTGCAGTGTCGCATGTATGTGACGATCAAATATTTGTCGGCGTAATGATATACTATCCGACTATGATGCGCTGTAAACCGTTGGAAACGCTAGCAACACATAAGAAGTTTGGCATCCTGCGATATAACCAGATGCGCATGAACGCATCTGCAGGAAAGTACAGATGTGGAGGAGGTGGTAGAGACGGAAATAGCCAGGTTTTACACTTTTATACGACATTAGTGGATAAAATCAATGGTATAGTTCTTCTGGCGGAAGGGAGGATGTAACATAAAGATATCTTGTCAAATGAGTTAACAGACAGGGTAAGGTGAGAATGATTAGAGAAGAGCATTGTTCGCCAGGGATAAAGTGAGGATTTCGAAAAATGTGCGGGTCTCGTGCTGTCACTCGACGATGAGGGTGGTCTGAAGAGCTCAAACAGCAAAAACGAGAAGCGCACTCAGTCGCGCACCAACACTCACAACACGCATTTTAACAGCGTCGGAATCTGGAGTAGCCGCCAAAAGTGCACAAGTGCAGGAAGCCACGGAGAAGCTGGCTCCAGATTTCAGGACAATGGATGAAACACGGGCCTTGAATAACATGGCAAATACGAAAATTTGATCGCCAACGGGAGCCTCCAGTGGTTCCTCGTAGGAATATGGGAGTATAAACGAACAAGAAAAAGAAGAAACATTTCGTCTACGCGATCACCAAACAGGGTGAACAAATGTTTGCCAGCAAAACAAAAACAGAGACGAGAACTTGAATCCTTTGTGGCGAAACACTTCCCTCGATTTCTAATCAATTTGTGAATATTTGCTACCAATCATGCAGTCTACAGTACTGCTTTGCCAGCATAGCAAAATCTGTAAAATATTGCACATACTTAGTTAGTAAGCATTCTCACATGGGATGAGCGGAAGTACTGCGTAAAACCGGAAGTCGGAAGTCGGAAGATGAGAGAGAATTGAAATACAAGAAATTTGAAGAGAGCAAAAACAGTATCTTTGACTTCGCATAACAAAGCTACCCAGAAATCTTCAGGAACCTAGGAACTATATGCCTGCATATTGTCAGAATTTAGAGAATTCCGACTTTCGAAGACCGGAATTCCATAGATGCACAGTGGGGATTTCCTACTGTGCATCCATGTATGAATTCTACTCAAATGTTGGATCCTTCACTTCCGAAACGACAAGATGGGAAAAATATTGGCTCTCCCATTGCTGTCAAAATTAATTATTTAGTTCTGTAGTTCTGTTGCAGCTAATTTTAGAAGTGATGGAAGATCCAGGATTTACTCTTGGGAACTCCGTGCAATTCTAAAACGCTTCTTTGAAAGCATAGACGGAAATGTTCGATGGCAAGAGTATTTCAACGCATACTACTAAAATCAATGAAATAAAGAAAGAAGTACTAATAAAGTACTATTGAAACTCCTGAAACATATTGAAAAATCCCTGTGAATTTTTTCAACCCCTTGTTGCATTAAACTAACAGTGGAACCAATGTTGGATGAGTAGATTCCTGCATCTGTTCATCCAATCCATGCCTCCACTGTTAGTTTGATGCAACCAGAGGTTGAAAAATTCACAGAGTTTTTCTCAGCTGCTCTCCAAGAAAATATACCGCGTTTAGGAAAACAAACCCTTCCTAGACAAAGACTGCTCAGTCGTCCTCTGGTTCAAAATTTTTGTTGTTATGACGCTCAAGTGTGCTTTCGTGCTATGCAAGCAGCTCTTTTTCCATGAATTCATCGTGACGCCTTGATTAGACGACATTCAAGAAGTAAAACATAGATCCACTACAGCTGGTGCTTGCGTAAAGTCTGAGAACAGGCTGGAAGTGAAAACATATGTGGAAACAGAACTGTGGTCAGACTACTAGCATACAGACTTGGACAATATGAAAGCATTTCCAGAAAGATTTTCATTCCATTGAGTCCTCCGATAACATTTTTCTCTTTAGCAAAAATATATTTGAATACACATATACAAAACATTCACATCATGCAACAAACGTACACAAACTTCTCGGAGCAGTAGAACTATAATGGCGAATTTGGACACTACCTTCGATATCCCTACTAAATTTTAAAATTCTGGATTCCTTCCAGGAAAAATACAATTTGAAAGGCGTCACTCCTAAAGGCAGCACCCACGGAAATTTTAGTCATTGAGATTTTGGCGCAATCTTAAGTTTTCGACATCGGTGAGCACGGCTATATCGGTCATTTTGTCAAAACTTCCAGAAAAACAATTTCTGAATGCCCTTATTTCGCTGAGTTAGGTCAAAAATGGTCGAGTTGCGTGAAACCGATCTGACAAAAAAGTCGATAAGGCTGCCACTGTCGTCACGTAGTTTTTTGCCGAATTTGAGTATTTACCCGGACTTGCAGCTTTCTCGAACAAAATAAAACAGAAATAGGGAAACAGAAGAATGGAAGTTGCACAGATGTATATGTGGAGCAAAAATAAAAAAAAATTAAGGCAAAGGACAAGAAGAAGTATTGCTAATTTACAAGAAAAGAGAACAACTGAATGACATGAGCCGGAAAAAGGGTAGCAACTCTTGAAAAGTGACAACAAGAAGGTTTTCAGACAACTATAACAAGAATAGTAGATGAACTGTGGAGAAAAGAGCGCGGAAAAGACTTTTTTCATTGAAAAACTGTGTGACGGCAGGCAAGAACAGCTGATCCGTGCAAGTGTCGCTCAAATGCTACGTTTGAAAAGCAGGACATCTCGTACCAGCGCCCCACTCTGAACTTTCGTCCCACGGTGGGCCCACCGTGGGATTGATAAAAATGATGGGCTAACGGTGAGATAAGTGGGGATGGATCCTTTAATAGTGGGACAACTGGGGAACAACTGGAGGATAACGGTGGACAAACCGTCGGTTGAGGGTTTACCATGGGATAACGGTGGGCCCACCGTGGTACGAAAGTTCAGAGCAAAGTTGAAGTGTTGCAAGGGACTTGTACTTGTAATATCTCGAGTAGGGCGTGGTATCTGACAGCGGTTCCACTGCAGAATTGTCGGGACTATGCCTTAAGTTCGAAACCACGCAAAATCTCAAAGACGAAGATTAGCATGGGTGCTGCCTTTAACGAGAAAAAAATGCGAAAAGAAAGCTGCGTTAATTATGCATCAGACTGAATTTTAGTTCTAGACATGTAAACATCTATGCATGATTGCTTCTATTATAATAAAAGTCGTAAAAATATGGTCATTTCGAAACGTGTGGGGCCATTACTTGTCAGAAGAGGTGGGATTTGATAGTTTTGTGAGTAACTACCTAATGCTTTTGATTAATTGAAATCCAAAAACAAATTCGAATCCCTATAATCCTGACATGGTCCAGAAATTACCGAACTTTTCATTGACTCAAACAGTCGCTGATAGGCATGGGAACCTAGTATTGGCTTTCCAGTAGCTCACTTTTCCGTAAGAAGGTCTTGATTGTCAAACGATGGGGATGATTGCCCTCTTTTTCACTTGTTATCCGAGTTTACATAACTAGTTCAATGAGTGTTCTTTTGCGAGCAGTCATACTTTCTTGTAGATGTAGACCTATGTAGGTTTAGCAAATGAATAACAAATAAATAATTGGTAACAAATGAATAACAATTAACAAGGCATTAATTGACGAAAGCTCACCGAAAATAAAAGAATATCAGATAAAAGCTCAAACAAACTCAAAAAAAAACAAATAAATACTGCAATACTATTAATATGGACAAATGTAAGTAGTAGTTGTTTGAGTAGTGTGGTGTAAGAAAAGTGCCCCCTTTTTCCAAGTTGAGTACTGAATTTTACCAAGAAAAAACAGGTAGAGGCCTGATTTCAATTACATAAAAATAACGGAAGAGCTCGATAATTACGTAAATATCACCTTGTATTTATCGCAACAGCAGCCAATCCCGGAAAGGTAATCATGGATTTTGTACATATAAGTGCTACGAAGGTATCTCAAACATAGGATGAACACTTTCAAAAATAAACGAATGTCGTTTCTACCTTTTCACCTGGAGAGATGAACGAACGCTAAGAGATGGTTAGGCGGAACGAATTTGATGCATCTGTTAGCATCTAACGGGAACCAAGCAATTCCAGAAATCACAAAACATAAGCGTGCAAACGCGACGAATATAATGTAAGCATGCGCACTAATTAATTTCATAGGATCGAGCGAATGTTTTTCAGATCCTCCTTCTCTGCAGTGAACTGTGACTAAAGAGAGCTACTCAAAAAGTGTCTGATTTAATTATGATTGCTGGACATTTCAAGAAAATTCTGTTTCTTTCAAATTCAAGGTGCATCAAACGCAGATGTACGTATATGTGTACTCATTCACATTGTAAGCTATTTAGCATTGTAATTGGAGTTAAAGAACCAACAAACAACTAGAAAAGCCATGCTCCAAACTGTATCCATTTGCATATCCAGCGAAAATTTCATACTAGAGGAAGAAAATCTGGAATTTTCGTTGTTCATTGAAATAGCTAACAGACAAGTTATTGGGCACAAAATGTTGCTCAAACAGGCAAAAAAAGGTCAAAGAAAAAATTGGCTTCGAAAAAAAGTTGAAACTAGCTCAATGAGAAAGCAGTCTCGTAAGTGAAATTGGCAAGACTCATACACGCATTAAGTTCCAGAAAAAATAAACTCCAATACTCATTCATTCATCTAAGAATACGACATGGGTACACTGAATGAGACCACTTCGAAATCCAAAAAAAAATGAAATGTCCACGGCTTTGCATCAAAGTCTTCGACACAACAGTTATAAATTGTAAATATGTATGTGTGAAGAATCCAGAAATCAGGGGAAAACGGCGATAAAGGAGGTTATTCCCACAATTATTCTGCTTTCGGTCCAACACAACTCTTGATGTAAGAAGATGACAGGAAACTAAAAACAACTTTCTTCCTGTAAATGAAATTCTACTGAATGAAGAAAGGAGGAAGAGTAGTGAACACAGACATTGTTACGAGAGCAATCGAAGCTTTTTCGGATAGAAAACCAGGTAAATCATCGCTTGATAGCTGTCACATCGTAGAAAAAGGTGAGAGCAAGATGTTTTCAGGATCTGCGCGACGATTAGCACCATTCCTACAGAGCGAACACCTCTTACTGGTTTTCTCTAAATCTTTGATGAATGGTGGTGCTGCTGGTCGTGAATTTACGACATTAAATCAAAGGCGTGGTTTTTTCGATACGACACATCTCATGAAAATTGATAGCATCACCAATGACATTCATACGGCAGTTCAATGATAACAAAAGTAGACAATCGGCAGCCGTTTTCAACGGAGCGAAACGGGTTTTCTTTCTTGGAAAGTGACCGGCATGAGTTGCGATTCGTTCCGGTAACGGAACGAGAGTCATCTGTACTATCCATGATTCACGGATACGGCTTCAACAGCGGCTGAACAATGAGCAAACAAACGTTCTTTTTCGGGTTATACTCAGAGTGGAAAAAATCACAATGAGGTTTTTCCAATATGACGGCGTACGCTATGTTGGATACGGATTTTGTCTTTTTAGGGACAGTACTTCTAATTTAGAAAAAAAAGTAAGAGCGCTAATGCTTAAAAGAAGGTAGATCCCTTACAGAGGAGGATTCACAAATGCCAACGTACCTTAGAGTAGAAAGCACAAGATGGGATTGCTGAGGCCGCATGCATTATTGAGATCACCCGAAGTTAGCGAGTTAACACCACCCAAATTTAACAATCGCTGACACGACCGTCAACATGTTTACCCTGGGTAGTCTCAATGATGCATCTGTGCCTCGATTTAGGGACCTCCGAGTCTTTTGCGTACATTCTCACAAGGAAAACGAAAACGTAGCATTAATAGAATACCATGACTATAATGTTGCGAACTATTAAACATTAAAACTTCTCGGATCTTCTTGAATGAATTATCATTTGAAAGAAAATTTATGGTGTGACAGTAATTTACTGTGGTTTCTTTGGACCCTTTGTCTCTTCCCAAACCTCCGCACCTATTGTTGTCTTCGCTCCAAGAACTCTGCAACATTGTACTGCTTATGTACAATGAAAACATTGTGGATTTATCGCTAAAAAAACCTTTATTGGAGAGTGTTAACTGATGGTAGTTACCCTTACAAGTAAGGCTTCAACTGCGTAAAATGCATTTGAGTTCAAAATGAAATACGACCAAAGAAAAGAAGGAAATGAGAAAGTTCACTTCCACAAGACCGCTCGCGTAAAGACAGAAACCGTCACACAACAAGTCTTTTACAGTTCCTGAATTTTTGTGGTAAATCGAGAAAATTGCTCGCCGCAACGATTTCCTCTACGATTTGGATGACTTTGTTATGAGGTCGTGTAACGGTGGCTACTTGTAAACTAGTTCGCTGTGATTACTCTATATTGAGCGTGAAGAGGCACGCGCTATGGAAATGACCTCGACAATCTTTCCGTTCCTTGGTGGGTTGAAGATAGTGTGAGAAGGATAGCTTCGGAATTTGGGTCGTCCAGATTAAGGCGCTGCCTTTCTTGGAGAAAGCCTCCTTTATTATTGTATTTCTCAAGGTGTTTGGAAGGCTCGTTGCATGTGTAGATAAAAGTGTCTTGGATGTCATCTGATTATGTGAAGGTATGGATGACATCCTGGAAATGTTCGGGGAAAATCGAGTCCCGGATGTGGTGGTAAGAAGAAAAAACGAGAGCAAAAGCGAATGCGATTATGATAATGTCGCAATTGCTGAGGTGATTAGGGAGAAGTGTGATCACCGGCGACAGATATGGGCGACGTCGGACGTGTGAATACCTGTTTGTCGCCATCACTGCACAGCATATATTCGACTGCGACTAATCGTAAATAATCCGACGATAGCTCGGCGACCGCATTGCCTACGGTCGCCAGCGATGCGCGTCATTCGCCAGTCGCGCCGTCGTTGACGCGAGAGTGGCGACAAGTACATCAGGGCGGATTAAAACACCTATTGCTCAGCTCGCAGATATTCAACAGAAAATCAGGGCAACAGCGCACTACCAGCTCTCAGAATAGGCTTTTTCTCTCCTAACAAATAAATCCCTCTCTAAAAAAATGCTGCTGAGTTTGGGAGAAAAACAAATACAGAATACAGTGACAGCCATTTTTTTTACATTCCAGAATCAATAATTTCCTCATTCTGCCATCGTTGTAGAATATATAAAAACTAAACATAATGCAGGAATTGGGAATACAATATCAAAACTTTCACTTGGAGGAAGAAATAATTAACAGCGTCATACATATTAAAAAAGAAATGTCGGAGCCTTTTTGCCACAGAGCAGATCTTTCTCAAAAATTTGCAAAAGGTTCTAATGTTACCTATAGAACTTTCCGGACCATGTGTTCAGAAAGAATTGCCGATATTCCTAGTCTTCAGCTCTGTGATGTACTGGGAGGAGTGAAGCTATCCATATAAAATGGCTCTTTCACAGAAATCTTCATTCAAACGGCGTCGTAATAAGAAGACGAGGAGGTAAACTTTTTTGATAACGTGAACATGAAGGTTACCAGGCGACAAATGTAAAACTATTAAAGAAATTCGCATGCTTCTGTTGTCCTTCAGTGAAATTCACAGATTGTCCAGAAGTAAGCAAAAGAAGGGAACAGTCAAAATAATGATCACAACAGAGCAACAACTGTACGAGGAATTCTTGAGAAAACATTTACGGCTCATTTGAAGAAGCCCAAACGGATTGCTTCGTTGAGCACGACCGTATTTTGTCTTAGCAAACATACCTGCTAGGAAGGCTGTTATAGAAGGAAACACGGGAAAGTACCAAAATTTTTCTCCTGTAGGTGTATTTACCGGGGGTGAGAAAAAGAAGGTCATTTCATGATTATCAGCTACAGGGTTATACCAGCCAGAAGAAAATTTTCTATTCTGCATGCATTCTCAAAGGGTGCTCATTAATTTTCGGTTCCAAGATCGTTTCAGATAATGTTGAGAAATTCTGATGGTTTTATGGTAACCGAAAACTGTCGCAGGTTTTTTTGCGAGATTGGAAGTCCATGAGTATTTTAACCTTACAATCATGTTGTTAAAGCTTATAGCAATCAAAATTGTGCTGTATGTCACCGCAGCCCGAATTTTTTCCGTGTTAGTACTTTCTATTTTGAGGTTTTTCGACAAGAGCACAACGAGTACCCATGTTTCAGATCTGCTTGTTGAGATATGAAAATTTCAAATTTTGTTAATCCGTTAATTTGTTGTGTTAAAAAGTGACTGTCACGCGTTGGGGCATAATTCGCTTACGTTAATAAAGCACAGTCATGATATGTAGGTGTGAACATACCGTAAACTCTACTACAAACTATTGTGGGTTACTACATTTTATATTTTCATAAAACTCATTTGTGGAGCCTAAAAAATTATAGTTTAAAAACAGTTGAAACAAACAACAAACTGGCAAATAAGACGCGATTTCCCCAAAGAACAAGCCATTGATAATATTATTATAATGCTACGAGTTCCCAGGCGAAGTACTCGTCTGTGCCATTCTTCTAGGATGTCCGTTCGCCCTGAAAAAAGTGAATGGATGAACTGTCAGAACTGTTAAGGTAGACGTCTCACCAATTGAGCCATTCGGTCATGCCTTCTCCATCTTCGCCAGAATAGAACAACAGCCAATGTTGCAGCAATTACAGCAAGAGCAAAACTATTGGCACGTGAAGGATTCGAACTCGCGACCGTTGCGCGATATCCGACGCACTGCACCACTAAGCTATGGGTGCACGACGCTGCCCAAGTGCCCGAGGACTCCAAAAACAGAAAATTCCCTACGCCGTTCTTTTTTCATAAAAAAAGTCATTGGGGTGATCCTCACCCAGGATGCCCTTATCCTGAACTAGCGGCGGTGGAGATCGCGGGGGACGTCGTGCAGTGAACCCCAAACACTGCATCGCAGAAACTAGCCACTGCGCTTAACTTTGGATCTCCACCGGGCTAGAACCGGCGAGTGTCAGATTGTTAGCCTGACGCTTTACCGTTGAGCCATCCGGTCATGCCTTCTCCACATTCGCCAGAATAGAACAACAGTCAATGTTGCAGCACTTACAGCAAGAGCAAAACTACTGGCACGTGAAGGATTCGAACTCGCGACCGTTGCGCGATATCCGTCGCACTGCACCACTGAGCTATGGATACACGACAAAGAGCAGTGCGCGAGGACTCCAGAAATAGAAAATTCTCTGTGCAACTTACTTTTCGAAAAATCAGGTGATCTCCATCTGGGATGCCCTTATCCTGTAACTAGCGGTGATGAAGGAGTAAAGGGTGTTCCTGGTGATTAATTATGATGTCCTGAAAAGCGTATAAGAACGAAAGAAAGATATTCTCTGGTCGAAAACAAGAATATCAGGAAGGTGATATACCTATTTTGTTCAGTTGCTCAACTCAAGTTTAATTCCTGTGATTCATTTCCTATCAATTTCATTCCTTAACATGATCATCATCGCAGTTTTGTCAGCAATATATAGTTGGCAATTTGACCAAACAACTATGGATTTCCAGAGCTGTGAGGCACATCATCCAGAAGTCATAGCGGGCACTGAAGTACAACGTAGCGATTTTCTTCACTTCCACATAAATCCCTTGCCCGATGACGTACAATGTGATTCATGCTTGCGAAAGGGCTCATATTTGAGCATGTATCAGAAGTCCAAGAAATTAAATAAAGGCAAGCCTCTAGTACAAAAACGTGCACCACTCAATGCGCGGTTTCGTAGTCATACCTTCAATGTGGAGGGACTTACCTCTGCTATAGCATTCCTTTTATTCACGGCTTAATGTGGTATAGCGAAATTCTAAACGTCAGTGAAGTAAATGAGTCTTTCGAGTGTTTCAGTCAACTTTTTGTGCAATGGGACGATCGCGCGAGTTCAATTTCGAATTTCCACTATTCAGATGTGAAAATGCCTACGTCGAAATGTGAGCACAGCAAAAGTTCTATATATTTGTGGCTGAGGATCTTTATTTATTATCGGACCAACGATTATCCGAGAAAAATTATTCGGGTCTGATTTGGGCAAGGATCCGATTCTTGGAATTTGATGAAACCGTGGAGGTAACAGCAATCCTCAGTATTATACCTTTTCTTTGCTCTACCTGGATAGGGTGTGCGTGGAAATAGCTGAAAGAAGAAATGCCTCCAACACTTTCCTGGCTGAAATCGTACAGAAGGAGTGGATGGTATACATTAAAGCATTGAAACTCCAAATCTCTTTACCCACGACCAATAAAAAAATTTTATCATGAATTTTTGGGAAAGTGCAGCTTGCTTGGGCGCACTTTCTTGTTTTTATTTTTTTAGAATTATCTCACGCTGATAGTATGTACATATTTGGTGAGGCAAATACATGATTCCACTTTACAATATTTGAAGGCAGCCCCCGCGGGAATTTTCATGTTTGAGATTTCGCTGAATTTTGAGGTTATCAGAGACGATGAACTCATAGGCAATGATGAAACAGCGTGAAACACGCTGGAAGACGGGAAATGAAGGCGCTGTATCCGATGCGTCCACAGCGCGGACGAGTTTTCCGCTGAGGGTATAAGCGCGTATCGTCACGAATTCTTGTGGATGGTGTGCATTCCATACCCTACACTGTACCATATTCCTTATACAACATGGTACATTAGGGTAGACCACTCGTAGCATGCCAAATCAATAGCGTTAACTGGCGTTGCGGACACCAAAATGGTCACGCTCTGCTCTGTGTCCACGGCAGTATCTCCACAGATAGGCCGCTTTTTTCTGTGTTCAAGTTACCATTGTGATTGTCTGGCTACCGACCACACGGAGAACAACTCACCTCGAAAGTGAGGATTTCCGTGGGTGCTGCCTTTAATGTGTAGAAAATTCAAAGCTATGCACATGTGTTTATACTAACAAGGAAATTAAATAAACTTGTCAGTAAGAGAAGGGAGTTACTGGATAAATTGGTTTTTAAGAGCTAATCACGCCCTTTTAGGGAACAAAACCTTATGCTAATTTTACGTCAAGTACAAATGATGAGGGCTTTACACAATCTTAACGTTTTGCATGTTTTAAAGCCATCTGAAATGAAGTAGCTCTGCAAAACACTATTCATCTCTAACAACAGTGTAGTTTTATGTAGTTACCAGGAGTAAATCCTCTGTATAGCGCACGTTGCAATGTCGATTACCTATTTTCATGCACCACGTCATGATCCATTTTCACGTGTTCATTTGGTTTACTTCATTAGTTTTGTGCAAACAGGAGTTTCTTCCAAAATCCGACAAATCATGGACAGCCATTTTTACTATCGTTTACGTGTTTATGGTTCCTTAGGAGCTGTCTTGAACCTCACCTTCCTGTACTTCTGCCTGAATGAGAGACTTTGCTTCCTAGTTACATCTAGGCAATCCATTTTCTCGATGTTGATGTTTTCACCTACCATCTTTGGAATTTGTCTTGTAATAAGTTATTATGTACTTTGTCACAGCTGTTGTTGTGAAGAAATACTGCGCTAACAGCTGCCGTAACTACGTAATGGCACTTTTTAACCTAATTGTTCTCAATTTTTGTCGAATTTCTCCAATTTCTCCAGAGCACGCACTAAAGTTTTTCAAATTATTGGAGCAATACTACTCCTGAAGGAATAGTCCAGATTTCAGTTTTATTCTCAACTGAGTCTTTCTAAATAACGCCATTAAATTCACAAAATATTAGCTAGATCATATTTTCCATTGTATTGAAGTTAAGAAGTATCAGCAACGTGAGGGTCTCCCAAGTAACATGCACTTCCTCCTCATTTACGTTCAAAAATAAAATACGCATGCAACTAGCACTCAAAGCAAATCACTGAGTCGAACAACAAGCGTTCAGATCCTCAGCTGATCTGATTAATCTGTCCGGGAAGATCCAGCAATTGACTTGTTGTGAGCCAGGCATCGGATGTGTAAATAAGCGTTTAGGTGACAACTGATAACACGACCCTATCTGTTGTTCCAGAAAGCAGGCTGCTTAGACCTTACATATTAAGCGATTTGGTTAGAATTTCCGCAAAAACTCAGGTGCCCCCTTATGTTTTCTCTTGATATTTGTGTGTTTCCTCTCTTTACTCTCCTCAGTTAGCAATTTGCTAGATTTTAATGGGACAATAAAGCCTACTGATCCGTCAGAGTTATTGGCACCAATGCGGCTATAAATGTCAATTGTTGTTTACATAACTGTGTGATGTAAACATACATTTTTGCGGAAATTCCTCCATTTGCTGCAAAGTTATCTCTTCTTCTGAATAGTGGGATTCTCTTTGTTGAGTATTTAATTTCAATACAGTTCTTCGTTAACATTTTTTATTTACTTATATAGTTCACCGATTCCTACATGACACACAAGAAATTACTACCATTGCCAAATGTCGGAGGTTTGAGTATTAATTGCAGCGTTCGTTGCGATAACAAAGTGCATTTAAATTCTTTTGTACAAGACGACTTATCAACGATGCTAGTATTTACAGTGAACTTACAATGAACTATTTACTATGTAAGCGCTTCGTAGAGTGTTGAAAAGAATTGGTTCAATAGTAAAGAAAAAATGTTTTTATTTCTTTTTAAGTTTCGCTCTCGAATACGTAAATTCTGAGCTGTAGGCTGAAGCTTTTCCTTCACTTAGCAACGAAGATGGAAAGCCTTAGGAGGGTTAGTTGAGTTATTTTTTCCTCACCTATAACTTCATTTTATATACACTGAAAGCGAACGTGTTTCCAGACTCTGTACTTCAAAAAACCCTCTAAATTTCCTCCTCCTCTCCTCTGGAATTCGCTCGTACTGCTGACGATATTGACTAATATAGCCATGTCTAAGCGAATTGCAGAACATGGGTTCTTCCTTCGGTCACTGCTGACTGCACTAACACCGTTATCACAGCGATTAGCAGCTTGTTCGCGAATTCCACCGATTCATTCTCGGGCTGATTTCACTTTATTTTCTCTGATCTTTAACACCTCTGCTGTTTTCTGACTTTGTTTTGTTCACTTACTTGTTTGCGTCTCCATTTATGCAATTTAATATGCACCACACTGGAACAAAGGTGAGATTTCTTTAGTTTTACATAGTCAGTCATCCTGGCACAATGACCCAAATTTGCTCCAAATTCTCGAATCAGGAGATCCTTCCTTCGTAATCTTCAATGTTCGATATATCAGCTCTAACGACAGAATCTTTTCTGGATGACGGTGTAAGTCATACACGTTTTAAGTTCCTTTTGGATGTAAACTATCAAAAGAACGACATTCAATTAAGACATGAATAGTGTGTTGATCGAATAATGTAGTAGAGGCATTCGATGTTCAAATATTCTATTTCGAATATGTCGACAAATTGAATTGTTCAGGAAGTGGAAAGCTCTATACATTTGGGCGAACAGAAGTACAGGCAGTGAAGCCTTGTGCTTTGGAAATGTTTGATTTTTAAACGGATCTTTGGATTGTTATTCATATTAATTAATTTTGTTCGATTCCTATCAGGTCAACTCTCTAGACATGATATCTACAGAAAGTCTCTAATACATTGATATTAGTTATTAGTTTGATATTAGTCTGACTAGTTCTTTCATTCTTTCGAGATCCTTCACTGCCTAAGCATTATATTTGGTATTCTTAATCAGTTCGGGCATAAGCGATCCTGAAAACTAGGCATCATTTTCTCTGTTACTACAATAAGCGAACATTTATTCCTCATTCACATTGAAGAGCTTTAGTGCAGTGTCATCCTGGCAACTTGGAAATTAGCTTCTCTTGACAATCTCATTCTTACAAAATCTCTGGAAACCAGAGTAAAGTCTGGACTGGTTTTGAGACAGCACAGCGCGGTATGTTGGCACTTACTATTTAACATAACAGTCGCTCACTACTAGATTGTATTACTGCGTCCTTGAAAGTTGGTGACGCTTACCTGAGTGTTGTCCAGCCAAATGATTAGTTTTCTGATGCCAAATGTTGCGAACGTTGCCGCGTTTATGTGTCGCAATTTCACGATTTCCGAACCATTTATTACCCTCTCCGCAGCGGCACTAGCAATCACTCTACTGCTAGATAATTCAGGTCACCGACCTTTAATGGTTAAATACGCATAAAGGTTCTGGATATCGCTGCGATTTCTGAACCAGATAGCTTTGATGAGAATGTAGGGCTAATATTGGTACGGATTTTCTTTCTAAAATGTATTCCTTTCATATTTGTACCCTGTGATGTTTTTCTTTTTGTAATTGAACTTCTCTGTCTTGCTCCGCTTCAGCTTTTTTTTCTTTCCAATCGTTGACTAATACAGCTATTATTATATTTGCACTACAATCACATTTTGAAGGTATTCAACAGAAAATCCTCCTAGCTAAGTACCCCGCCCCTCTTCCCGCAGTATCTACCGCTGCGTTGCTATACTTAAATGGATCCTCCAAAAAATTACGTCCGCGTTTTTTCTCTTTTCTGCAAATCAATTTTTGCAGTTTTCCAACACTCAACGCTGTTTACTACCGTTGCACATCGAATAATACGATAATTACATGAAATTTGTTTATAGATCCTCACCCAGCAATACAGAGTTGCCCCCTTCGTGGATTCGTCCAGTTTGGAAGCTAGCGTCCTAGAATTTTTTTGGTTCATGAACAGCGATTCGTTCGGGTTGAAGAGGCCTGCGAGTTTTTGCTTTGAGCTTTTTTTCAAAAGTTCACTCTTATCGTGAAGCATACTTTTATTTACCCATCTATCATTTCCGCTCGGTACACATCAGCTGATCATTTTTTCCTCTCCTCCACTCATCGTATCAGAGAGGTTTTCTTATTCTGAGAATCACAAGAACGGCATGTGCAGCACTGCCAAATGCTCTGGGCACTGTATTATCTTATAAACTTTTGGTAATATGTACAGAGACTTACTAGTAATTATATCTATAGATGGTGATTACATAATTATTCATTTATTTTCATTCATTCATTCATTTTATGTCAGTGAAAGAAAAATTTATTGCACCCTCAACACAAAAGGAGCTGAACACATGGGTTTTAATTTAGTTTAGTAGTAGTGACCGTCAATGGAAATTAAAATTAAAAACAATAAAAAAAACATCGTCACAAAAAAACTCGCATTTTCTAGTCGTATCTTCCGGAGCGTCACAAACGCTTATCTTTGTAGCAATGCATGTATGTCGCAGCCAGCGGAAACATGAAGCAGATTCCTGGAATGAGTACGAATTTCTTTTTCCAAAGTCCACTTCCTCAGCGATTCTTACGTGTCCGTCGGGTGCATTCATTTATACTATGAATCTGTGTATTTTTCCAACACAATAGACTTGGAATAAGTCTTCAAAGTCAGCGAATGGAGGAGGTCGACTAAATCTAGAAATTTCTAGATGGAGGACCCCATATGGGTTCATCACCGGATTCTAAGTGAGCCTTCACCAGTAATCCAATCAAAAGGATTAAATGCAGAAGGAGGGTCAATCGAAACTGGGCTTGAGGAAGAGGAAAAGTGCTTTCCCGTTGTTAATTCTGGAATAAACCATTGGTTGGAAAACTCGAGAAGCGAACAAAAAATGCAGTTTTCATGGATCTTGACTTACTACAGATGTTTCCCAAACAGAATTTCTATTGCAGCAACGCTGCAGCTAGAAGTGGGAAGGGTGGCGGTATAACTCCTGAATCGTAATGCATTGCCACTCCCTTTGAGGGGCGGAGAACCAATTGATTCCAAATTGACTCAGCAGGCCATGTATCACGGTTGATCCTGTCAACTGGACAGGCCAAGGCAGATTGGATAGACGTTGGCGGGACAACTAGCAGATGTGGCAGAGCCCCGCCCTCCGAAATTTTCCGGAGGTGACATACTCAATCATTTCTAGGAGGGTGTTTTGCCACTTCTCCAACTTTTTACGTTCGTCTACTCTCGAGGATGGAGAGAAGGTCTTAGATCCGTAAATGGCTCCAACATAAAAAAATATATAAGAACACTTCTTTTTCTTCCGACCAGTTCGCTTCGACAATGAAAAGAGAGCCAAACAGGAGTGTGATTCATTTCTTTTAGCAAAACAGAACAAAATATGATATGACTATGACTCAGCACAACGCATGACCTCATGACATGTTTTGTAATTTCTGCCAAGCAGATCAGTTGCAAAGTCACTGGCAAACGCCGTAAAAGAAATGTTTTCGTTGTCGCTTTGATAACTGCTAGTTGAAAAAGTCTTTGACTCTCATTGATTAGAAAGCTCTGATTGCAACATGAGGACAGTCTATGCACTTCAAAAATCTTATAATCTAGTTTATCTATAGCCGGAATCTATTCTATACATGTATTACCACTGTAGAGACTACTGCAATGTACATGTGCTGGTTACGATACGAGCATTGCTATCAAGTTTTTTTTTTGTTCATATACGTATTATCTCAGTATGTATGAACATTTCATGAATATATGCTAATAACTCTAGAAATAAAAAGAAACTACCGTCATTAACTAGAAAATGTATAAAATCCCCTGTGATGACGCAAATTATTTCTACAACTATTTTTCGCTATATAGGTAAGTGATGCACTGTCATGTTTACATTTTCTCAAGAAATACGTTCGTGCCGTTTGGAATGGTACTGCAAGTTATCCACGCTGATCCTTATTTTATTTAAAAAAAACTGAGTGTTTTTGACCACTGAACCGAGCATGAATGCTCACTTTGAATGTACTATAGTCATAATTCCAGTAAGTATAAAATCCACTAAGTTGTTTCCACAACGGTCGGGTCCATATCCAGAGGATAGTAGTATTCGTCAAGTTATCCCACTGAAACCGAATATGTCATGAAACACCTGTCATGTAACAACATCCTTCTCTCCTCCGATATCAGAGCTGTTTTCAAGCAGAGGATAATGTCTTGGAATGTGAAAAGTCACACTATTTTTCGTCGGAGATCTAGCCTTTGATGAGCGATATCACACGTATTCGTCAGATGTCATGCCTCACCATGCATCGCTTCCTAGCTCTGATTTGTCTCATCTTGACTCCATTCTCTTTTTTCAACTCAGCTCTTCGTTCGTGCTGCGTTCGGCACGTAGCTTTTCGTGCAAATATCGGGCAATGTTTTCCGACAGGATTAAAACTTCACCTCATACTTTGAAGTTTTACCAGCGTGAAAATTCCTGGAGTCACTCAGAGACACTGATATCATGGTGGTATAGTGCATCAGAATTTTTCATTATTCGCAATTTTGACGCGTTTATCTTCTTCTATGTGTTCTTAGTAGTGTAGTTTTTGGATGTTATCCATGATTTCAAGCATTGGGCGATTCAGCATGCATTACCACAAAATGGGGCTCGAATATTTTCGATTAATGTGATTAGGCATACTTTTGATTGTCGATTTTGAACTTTCTTATGAATCTAGAGTGGGTTCAGATTTGCAAGAACTGCATATCCAGAACCTACAGTGGGGGTGAGGAACCAGCAAGATGCGAGGTCTATCAATTCTCCCTGTTTTCTCATGTTTTCTTCTTTACATGTACGTGAAACATTTCTCTTTGTGTTCCTTCCTGGTTTTTATCTCATGCAAAGTCTGGAAATCAACTGAGAACTTCGCTGCAGTAAATCAAATTTTCGCCCCTGTTACTTTGCAGAGCGTTGAAACTTAGGAAAAAATAAACAAATTTCATTCAGATGCTGTCCACTATACTCAGACCTGAATAAAGCATTAGACATAATCGAACTCGAAAATCCAACTGCAAATGAATTCCTCGAAGAGGGAGAGGTGCGAATTTTGTGAATTGATAAGAGGAGATATAGGGTTTCATTTTCTCGACATTCATATTTTTTGGACCTGGTTCTCAGTTACTAATCAAACGAAATGTTGTAGTGATTCTTTTCACTATACAGCTCAAGATTCTCCACGAAAGCTACCCAACGTACATATACATACACTACCAGCCAAAATTATACAGCCTTTCAACTTTCCTCCATTACCTCTGTTAACGCAAAACTCGGCTTAACATAAAGACTTAAAGTTCAAATTTTTAACATCAACGGACTTTGAGTCTCTTCCACTATCATAAGAATTTAAACTTTGAAGCTTCAGGTTAAGTCAAGATTTACGTTAACAAAAGTTATGGAGGAAAATTGAAAAGGCTATATAATTTTGGCCGGCACTGTATGTGCTTGTCATATTTGGCTTGTCCTTGCGTCTACTTCATTTTGATGTATTTCAACTTTTTTGAGTAAAAAAATCAATTGTAAAAAATCGTGAGTGCAGGATGTTAGTAACTCTATTTATTAGCAATTGGTAGCTGCATTATCTCCCATACTAAGAAATTTCGAGCTTCACTTAGGAAGAAGCTATGGACAAAAGTTCGAAAGGTGATATCTTTTTGGTCAGCACTGTACATATGTAGCACCCTCAATGCATCGCAACATTCTTATAAGCACTTGAGGTATTCAAGGACATGGATTTAGATGTAATCATCTCTCGAGATGCTAGATAAGTAATATACCCTTGCTAGTATCATAAGATTCGCTTCTGCAACGTGTTCCCACCCAGTGTTTTTAATCATACCTATAGGGACGTTTTTCTCTACGAGAAAACCTCTTCGCGATGTTGGCGAACCGGCTTTTTTAGAAGTTCCATCACGAACATTATTCATTCTGTATGCTGAGCGCCGAGAAACTTTCCATTGGAGGCAAAATCGTTTCACGGTTCCATACGCACATTCATCACGTGTAGTTTGTATCTGCATCATTGTATTTGTACCTCGATGTTGGCGTTTTCCTTGATTCCGATATGCTGCTGAGTGATCTATTACAGTGCCCATCCAAGGGTCCCACAAAATGGCGTCGAAGTCCTTGGCAAAAAATGGTGAGTGCCTAAAGATTTATTTTTCGCTCTTCAACAATTCTTAGAATGAGGGCTGTGTGGGATCTCTCTGGGATCTCCGTACCGTTTCTTGGAAGCATGAGTTATGGCTGTAGTTCTTATAACTCGGAACGAAACTTCTTCATGTGCCTAACTGCATCAATGTAGGAGTACGGTCAAAACAGTATGGAGTTACATTCTCATACGGGAAAAGACAGGATGAGGACGATTTTCATCAACGTAAGGTAACGAGCTACAATACCCGCAGTAACTCACAAGTTTCATTGTGCAAAATCGAAATACGGGCGAAAAAAATCGGGCTTCTCTCTATTTTCCATATATTATTAGGTTGTAGGGAAAGTTCTCGCGGTTTTTGGAAGTGTGCCTTTTTTAACCCCATGTTGTCTTGCAGCAACCTATCTTCTGTATATATAAGGAGGTCAGGTATGTGCAAGTTTATTGGTATCATTCACTGAAAACTCCTGCACAACCTCTGCCAGGAAGATCGATTTTTCGGAACGGTACATTTGCGATCTTTCAGTATATGGCCTCAAATCTGGTATATTAGCAACCGTATCCAGTTGCCGTATCAACCCTGTATTTGGGGACAGTGCAGTGACTGAACGCACTGCACAAGATTGGTCCAGACGCTTTCATGCTGGCGACTTCAACCTCAATGTTTCGTCATAGTCGGGACGCGGATCCGGAGTCGACAATGGTCGATTACGGCAGCTGGTAGATTCAGATCCACGGCAAACTATGAGTGGAAGAACGCAAGTCTTGGACGTTCACTTTGCCATCATTGCCGATCATCTGCCTCAGTTGGGAAAAGTACCAAAGTTGTCACAGTGTGTGATGATGATTTCACGGAACGCGGTCTGCAGCGACGTAGCGAGGTGGCTACCGAATTGCCCTCGTACAGACGCATAAATAACTGGATGAAGTCCATCTTCACAGTGGATAAGAAGTCGTGTCTGTATGTCAACATCAAGCACAGTCCACCTTGGGTTGACAAGGATGAGCAGCATGAGCCGCAGTCAAAGGCAGGTCATCACCCTCTGATGGTTATGATCAGTGCTTGGTGTGACTGCAAAGGCATCATACACTGCAAGGTACCGCCACGCTACAATGCCATCACGGTGGACCTGTACTGTCAGGGGCTGGATAGAACGACCGCAAAAATCGCAGGAAAGGGTCCGAATTACACCGCGATCTGATTCCTGCACGATAGTACTCGTCCGCTCACTACAAGAGTGATTCTCCAGAAGCTGCACGACTTCGGATGGGAAGTGCTGGCTTTACCACCGTACAGGCCTGATCTTGTGCCAAGAGATTACCAACTTCTCCTGGCTCTCTCTAACGCCTCGCAAGAAAAAGCGCGCGATGATGAAGATGACTTGGATCGCTGGTTGAGCAACTTTTTCGAGTCAATACCAGCGCAGTTCTATGCCGATGGCATCCAAACGCTACCCATAAAATAGTAAAGAGTGGTAGTACGTGGTGATGATTGAATCACTTGTTAATGTGTTTTACTATTCTTGAAAAGTCAATAAAATATAATGTCTCAAAAACCGCGAGAACTTTCCCTACAACCTATATACTTCTCTATCTGAACTCAAGAATTCAGAAGAAATCATTATCAACATTAATCAATCTTATAAATCCCAGTGTAATGTTCAGAAATTGTTTAAATATTTTGCACTGCTCCAGAAAGATCATGTTAGCTTGCATGATTTCTTGTGTTTTTCTTGAACAACATCGATTTCGGATAATTCCTTGGCTTCAGTTATGTCCTGAAATTAGGTAGTCCTATTAATTTCCCTTGTTGATTTCACTTATAAATCTCCTGGGACTAGGTGAGCGGGCTTTTAAATATGCCTATGACTTCTTTGTTCTTCTGAAGTTGCATACAATCCTGTATGCAGAAACAGACATCCTTTCCAGCCCTTTAGGATATGCAATCCAGAAAAGTCATATTAATTTGCCTAGTTGACTTTACTTTTCGCAATATTCCAGTATTCACATTCGATCTTTAGAACATGGAATTCTCTCATCCCTAACTGATTTCCCAGATATACACTGCAAGTGAAAATTGAAAACCCCATCGTATCAAGGATCCACAATAGAGAAACTAAACTCCGGGTGCGTTGCCACTATCCTCCAGCTGTTCCTGAGTGGATTTTCTGAAGTGTCCGTCGAAAAAAGGTGAAAAAAGATGCCATCGACGTTACCGAGATTCTTTTTTTTCTCTTGGTACCCAACTATTAATTAACTCTGCAACCAGGAACCAATATTCTGCTGGTAATCTCATTGGCACTTGAACAAACTAGTTATACAGTATCCTTTGTCTTAGAGCAAACAATGGTAAAGGGTTGGGCCCCTCGACGCAGCGTTTTGCAATTTTCAAATTTTACTGTGATTCTGCTGTGCGTTACTGTAGCTCAGAAAATTAGTTACTTGCACCACGATGGGTAGATACTAGCATCTAAAGTTGAACCTTAGTCTGGAAGTTTGTATATTTTTTCCTAGTAATCTTCTAGTCTCATTATTTCTGGGATAACCACACAATGGTTGCCTTACGTTTCCTCAAAGGCACACTTTCCTCATCATGTTATTCCTTTGCATTCTACTATTGCACTTTATGCTTGCAAAGGAGAAAACAGCTTCTTTGATGATTATTCACTGGAATTTTGGAGGTGGAACGATCTGTTGGTTCCTAAGCATTACGAAATGAGAAAATTCAGTGTCTTCCGTCCGCTATTCTTCGAACTTGGTTCTTCCAACAATAATCCGAGCACTGCCTTGCTCGAAAAACTTACATCCTTCCAAAATTCGTCCCATTGAACGAAACATGCTTTGTGTAAGATATTATAGAAAAACGACCGTTGCGCACAAGCACTTGAAAGTCGCTAAGTGGTTTCGACTGCGAGCAAATGTTCTCAACTTTGTATTTATCCCAAAAAATACTCTATTTTATTCCATGAGTAGCAATTGTAAGAGCAGTAGATTTTCAACAAACATTACTCTCTTCATTTTGAACAAAGCATACCATCTCCGGAAAATAAAAACGGTGTTTTCTCATTGTTGCGTCTTCGAAAATGTCCGTTCCGCGAAAAATATGGCCCTACATTCTTACAACCTGTGAGGCACCTAGATTAGTCTTTTTTTATTTTTTACTCTTTCTATACTTAGAAGCATTTCTAAGAATCTTGCTGTGGGGTCGATCCCAACTAAAATGCTTGCATGCCTCCTCCTTCTCCACAGAATTAAAAAATTTGCCAGAGAACAATCGGAGTGATTCATCCAACACAAACCAAAATTCAGAAGCTGGTGTTATGGGCGAGCAAAAATCAGCTTCCTCGCCGCCTTTTGGTCTGCGAGGACTTCAGAAGTAAATTGAACATTCTAAAAGAAATAAAAAGGATTTCCAGTTGAGTAGTTTCTCGCAGAATAACATAGTCAATCACTGAAACTGAAACCTGCAACTGTTTCACTTTAGTGGCAAAAGGGGTAACATTTACATGTTTTCCTTTCAATAGGGAGAGTTTTGTGGCAATTCTCCGGAAATTCATCTACAAAGTTCTGCTACCCTCCTCTTCTTCTATGATAAGAAATGATCTAATCTGCAAGGCTCTCTTCCTAAAGAGCCCATGTCAGAGGAAAAATTTGGCGGAAAAATCCTGTACGGCGATTTGTGAGAGGAGGTGGTAGCACTTGTTGTACCTAGTCAGGATTGCTCCTGACTCCTATGGTAATAATCCACCAGTACTGAAGGCATGGTTCGCTCAGCGAGGCAGGGACGGGGTCTAAGACATTGACCTTGTGAGGAAAAGCGAGCTTTCTGCTGGTGCACCATACCAACCTTCCCATAAAACTATCAATAAAAATTCTGGAGTTTCAAATTTACCGGATTTCTTGCACGAAAAGCTCATCCTTCTCCTCTTTTACACTATTGCCTCCTTTCCAGCCAACGAACGAGCACCATTTCTGGAGAATGCCAAAGAGATGACTGCGGCACCGAAAGATCGTGTGAGCTTTTCTGTTGTTTCCAGGAGAATGCATTCAATTTGAGGGCTGTATGTGTAGAAATGAAACAAATTCTGCAGCATGGACCGTTTTATTCTGGATCCTTTCAGTTCCTTCTTGTGTACTTCATAGCCATGCTACATGGAATAGGAGTGCTCATGCCATGGAACATGTTCATTACAATTGCTCCACAGGTGAAAATGAATAGCTGATCTTCCACTTTCTAATGCCCACTTACTTTACATAATAATTTATAGTATTATGTGGACTACTGGTTTTCGCCGAACAACACACCTACTGACTACTCGAAGAATTTCATGAGCTCATTGGGTATAGCTTCACAACTTCCCAATGTACTCATTAACATCATCAACACATTTGCTGTAATTGGGTGAGTATTTTCTTCACACTAGACAATCCCGGAAAAACATTTGATCCAAGTTCAGTGGCGCTCTCCTCCTGCGAATCGCTGGGCCAATCGTGATCAACTGCATAAGCGTTTTTGCAGTAATTATGTTAATTACGTTTGTACCACCATCCGAGGAAGGCAAGAGACTTATTCCTAAAAATTAGATGCTCGTTAATTGATAAGAGTTAATTATTTGTGAAATTTAGCAATGGGATGGTTCTATGTTGTAACTCTGGTCATTGTGGCAATTATTAACCTTTCCAACGGTCTCTACCAGAACTCCACGTTCGGCCTTTTTGCTGATTTCCCGGCAAAATACACCAACGCTCTTGTGCTTGGAAATAATATTTGCGGCACGTTTACCACAGTACTTTCGATTGTAGTCACTATGAGTGAGTATTTTTCTATAAGATAGGTCCTAATAACTATAGTTATCTACTATTTCTTGTTTGTAGTTCTTTCGGACGTACGATCCATTGCCATCACTTACTTTTCCATATCACTTTTCATCCTTGGCATGTGCGGCCTTTCACTGATCGCTCTTGTTAAGCAGGTAAGCAAATACTGACTGGTCGGGAGCAAAAAACTGTAACTGATCACCTCTTTTAGAAATTCTACACATATCATATCGATAAGGGAAATGCGGCACGAGCTCAAGCAAATGCTTCTAAACCAGGGTTATCGCAATTTGTCGAATGTTTTAAACTGGTTAGTGGTATCACCGTTTTCTCACTGGTGGAAAACCAGTTGTACACCCAATACTCTGAGAACCAGTTTTATTACTCGAAGCATTTCCTATTTCCAGTGCTGGGTACAACTTTTTAACGTGTTCTTCATCTTCTTCGTCAGTCTCACAATTTTCCCAGCAATGATGGCGGCCACGCCCCTTTACATGGAACCTGGCCAGGAATGGCACTCGATTTGGCCTGGTAATACTATAAATAGCACACCATCATGACGTATCCAGACCATAAACAGTTCAGAACGTCTTTACACCTTCATCACTTGTTTCCTGACATTTAATCTTTTCGCCACGATAGGATCGACAATCGCAAATTTTGTTCAGTGGGTAAGTCTATGCCAAAAATTTTGTCCTTTTGCGTTTTTTTTTGTTTCCAAAGTTGAGTTATCAAGGCAGTAATCTTTCAAATGTATTCCGTACTGATTTAGCCTCGTCCAAGATTCCTTTGGATCCCAGTTCTTCTTCGAGGTCTTCTCATTCCGTTCTTCATGTTCTGTAACTACAGACCATTTGATAGAACACTTCCAGTGATATTTAAATGTAAGTCGATGGTTAGTTTTCATTAAAAATTGGATGAAATTGAATTACGTGTTTCAGCAGAGTTCTTGTTCCTGCTCGGAGGAATCGTCATGGCCCTCACTTCAGGATATTTCAGTTCCCTGGCTATGATGTATGCTCCTAGGTGAGACCATTATCTTAGCTAAATTCAAGAAAGACAAAGAGCCAGACTTTTTCACAGGTATAGAACTAAAACTCAAGATTTATAATATTTCAGTGGTGGATGAAATTAGGCCCATCTTTCACGTCCCGTTTTTTTTTTTTACAGAACTGAAATTTTTCAGAAATCAAAGGGCAAAAATGAGCTAAAAGCGACCAGCACAGAATTCCTCAGCTTTTTCATTAAGTGTGATAGATTCATTCAACAATGCTAGGAATCTCTACACAAAAAAAAAATGAAAAATTCAGGAAAATTTGGGTCAACAAACCAATGGTGGTTAATTTTGAAAGTAACAGTGTGGAAACTTTTTCAGGAGTTCTGAACGAATCGTGCTTATACTACGTATAAAATTATGAGCATGCTCAGTTTTTAACGAAAACACCATTATTTACTTTTATCTCCAACTGAAGTAATATCTCCGTTTTAGGGTTTGCCCAGAACGATATGCAAAAATCGCCGGTATGACAGCAGCTTTATGTTTGATCTTAGGTAAGTTAGCAAAAATACTTGACACTACTCGAAAAGAATTATGTTATCAATGATTCATGGAGTTATTCTCAGGCATTTTCGCCGGAGTTTCCTTCACGCTGGTCGTTGCACATATAACGACGTCTTCATAGGGAACGGAGACAGATCCTCATGGACGGAAGCCAAGACTTTAATTCACTTTTCTCACCACTTGTTAATGTGTGTTGTGTGTTATTCTCAAAAGAAATTGTAAATGGCTTGTCATAGCTTTCATGATTGCTTTGTGAAGGGTTTCTTTCATTGTAATTGTTCATTTGGAGCTCACTTGCACCTGTGTTATGGATTACTACGTTAGGTCCAAGAAGATTTCCTTAGTCAACGTTCCAGTAATATTGAATTAAATGAGTGTGCAAAGAAGGCATCTAGTCTTCATAGGCAGAATGTAGGTATAATAAAGTAGATTATGAACTTTTTTTCTTTGTTTGAATTCGAACATCCACAGAAGGGAAGGATTTATTAGATGCTCCGAACTTCGACGCTTACATACAAAGAATTTCAATAATTGGAGAGAAAAAAAACGCTTGGCAAACAATCTCTGAAAGGAAAAGCATATACATAACTCAAAGGCCATAGATATCTATCTACACGACACAGTTGCCGACTACTCTTCCGTCGTCTTCGGTCTGAAGTAGGAATAGAACCTCTGAGCGCATCAGTTTTCCTGTCTCGGATCGAGGAATGAAGTCTACGAATACGAGCTTTGTGAGCTGTCCCATGTTAAGTCCTGGAAAACATTTGATAGATAATTAATTAATTCTTCTGCTTAGCTGTACAAACAAGAATATAAGTCTTTACCGACGATATGTTCATTCAACTCCTCCAATGTTGGAGGTGGAACATCTTCTTTCACCACGACGCCTGCAGTGAGCTCATCGTTCATAACAGCAACGACGACATCTTCGACGCTTGGGTGGTCGAGAAGCGCGTTCTCCAGAAGTGGTGAAACAATCTGTGGAGGAAATGGTAGTCAGGAAAAGTAGAGCATTATTCGTCGTATATGTACCGTTTGATCATTCAAAGTCAGTAGTCCATCAGCAGGTCCTGCCACATACAGACGATTTTCCTCGTCCAACATTCCAACATCGCCTGAAAACATGGATTTCCATCGTCTTCCAGAGACCGCTAGAGGGTTGTTCTTTCTTGAAATGGCTGCATGATGAAGAACACTAATGATAGTGTTTGAAGTTACAGGTATGTACCTGTCCGCATATAATGGTCTTTTGCGATCGTGTCGCTGATTTTTCCTCCAAAGTACCGAGAGCATGTGATTGGACTTTGGAGCAGGATACGTCCCCACGCTCCAGGTCCCAACTCGCCTTCACCATCCTTTTCGGTTATCTAGGAAACTCGAAAATGACAATCGTCTTAGCTGGAGATAAAATGTTGGGTTGCGAGTAAAAAAAAGAAAAAGGTAAATGCAAATACATGAAATACAAATTCCTAGCATCAATATGTTCTCTCAAGTAAAATGTAACCTTAACGTTGATCCCTTCGAATAAACTTCCACAACTCAGAGACAATGCCTCATCAAAACTTTGCAAGCCGCAAGAGATCGGACCACATTCGGTGGTAGAATACGCTGAAATGTATAAGTAAATTTGTCAACGATTTCGAGAAACAGAAACCGGAACTAGATGTCTCTCTTACAGTGGACTATTGAAGCTCCGTTGGCTTCGTGGAACTTCTTAGCAACCGATATCGGCAAGGGTGCACCGCTGTACGAAACAACCTGCAAAATGCACATATCCATATTCGCAAAAAAATATCTGGATTTGAGCGCTGGAGACTGGGAAGTCTTTAGAATGCTGGATCAACCTTGCATGGCTGGAGACATTTTCAGTTAGGAGCTGCAAGAAAATATGGTAACGTCTCTGATGTGAATCTCGAGATGATGATCAGGAGGAATTGTTAGGATACTGTGAAACTTCTATAGATTCGAATGTAGCTCTGAAATTTTAGAACCAGCAAGAATAAAGGAATTCTCTCCGAATTCTGTCCACTATCACATCACTAGAGAAAAAATTTCTGCCCTGTTTCAAATTTTACCTATTCGAGACACCATTAAGATATGGAAATGGCAAAAAGAACAAGTTATTGAAACAAGAAAAACAGCCGAAGATAAAAATAGAACACGCGCTGGGATTACGAAATGAGGAAGAGGCTTCTGGAATCGCCCGTTCTCCAAGATCGCAAATATACCATCCATTTGACAAGTTTAAATGCAGAAAATACTATAGTCGGCCCGGAAGCCTTGCACCAGATTTCACACACTTTCTCAGCATAAGTTGAAAATGTGTTCTTTGCTCGATGCAGTCGAAATAGTTCTGGTAGTACCCTTCGTTAACAAGCGCTTGATATCTACGGGGACTAATGGCGCAAGAACATCTACAGATCCCTGATGCTATCTACTCATGCACATTCCATTGTCCAGAACAAGCATTTAGGAATCTCCAATTACCTAAACGCAGTCTTATGTGCAGTTTTCGATAAGGGACAGAGTTCCATCATAGGTCCAACTTACACATTTATTTATTTATTTATTTGTTCATTATTATACTTAGTGTGGAAGAGCAATTTTTCCTTCCATCGTGAAGGTGGCAGAGGAGGAACGATTTTGGAAGTTCCAATGAAAAACGCAAATTAATGTTTCTATTGTCCTTTTGCAAGTCCTTATGTCTGAAAAGCGTGTTTCACTCATGAAAAGAATGTGCGATTCTTATTTGGGCCACTTTTAGTTAACAGTAAGCTCAGCAAAAAAAAATGTTTTTGAGTCTGTGTCAAATGAGAAATGAATTACCTTGAGTGAATTGATGCCGTACAGCTTCTCTGTCTCATATTTCACGAAGCTCTTCAGGAATTGCGCGTTGGACGTGATTAGAGCCACCTAAACAAGGTTAGCAGTAAAAAAAATAGGATGTGTTTGGCAAAAAAAATTGTGCTTAATCAAAACTTTGGAAGTTTAATGAATTCCTTTCAAAAATGCAATAACGATGCTGAAAGTGTCTGTGACTGAACAAATATTGGTGGCACCTCTCGTGAAACCGAGAACTCGTAGAAAATCACATCAAACATCTCTCAAAGCAAACACGCAACAAACGAACATCGTATAGACGGATCAGTTCGGCTATTCTATCCAGAGACGACACAGCCCACACATCAGAATTGGATTCGGTGATGATCAGAGTCTGATCGGAGATGAGCGAGTACATGAGCAGTGACCATGCGTCAACTGTATGAAGTCCGCTGGTGACCAGAAGGTGAGTACGGCATTCCGACACCATCTCAATGAGATGTGCCATAAGTACGTCCAGATACTGGGTGCAAAGGCGATGAGCGCTTGCAGAGCCGTGGGCGACGACCTTACTCTTTTGTGAAGTGGTACCGCTGAAACTTAAACTATTGCTGAAACTTTCGCTAGACATGGAAACATGACATTTTCAGCATTAAGATGTTTATTTCTGGAACGAGCCCTAACTCTCCCATTTGCTGAACATGTGATAAGGACCTATTATTCTATAGCAGACTCCAACGGTCCGGACCCGCTTGCCGCGCCGCATCAGCAGCGTCTCGGCACTCTGATTGTCTGCATATACACACTTTCCATTCGTTTTATGCTCCCCATGCTCGATCAATACTGTGCTGTGGTGCAGCGAGGGGGCCCGGACCAGGATAGCGTGCCGAATATATGTGGGAAAAATACTATAATCAGCTTTTAAGAATTTCATGACCAAAATGCGTTCCTCTGCTATCTAGGACGAGAAGTCTCTTGAACATTTACTCATATATTCAGGATCCCTGAAGAAAACAAGCTATATTTTCCATGACATTTTCACCTACGGGAGTAAAATCGGTTTCTCATAAAAGTAATCTGAAGAAGTGATAAAATTTAAAAATAAGACCATATCTGGGAAACATAACCAAAACAAATTTACAGTGATTTAAACGATCCATAGAATCCATACACATGAAAATCGGACATGCATGTCACCAAAAGTGCATCGGATTTGATTCCCAGCTATCTTAACTAAGTACTGCTGTTTCCATGAACCCTATATTACAGTGATAACTTGAACAACTTCCGAACCCAAGAGTGGAGAACTTGTTCCTAATAAAGATCCAACCTGGTGGAAAAGGCAACAACATCGCTTTCTTCCCGGCTATTGTCGGAAGATGAACGATACTCGGAAGGGAAGTCCATGAATCCATATCCATCAATAATCCAGACAAATCGTGGAAGGTACAAGCTTCCCAAGTCATTTGTAAGCACAAATATTTGCTGAAAAGCGTTCGTGTATTGTGGGTAAATTCTTTCGATAGTTCAATTGTTTTTTCATACCATCGTCAACATTTTAAAGTGCTTCCCGCGAGCTTTGACGCTGAAGCTCATCGGAGATTTTTGCAGGAAATTTCGAGAAATAAACGTCTGCAAACCTTTGCTCCCACGAAATGATCGAATAGTCTCAAAACATGAGAATAGTGCGTACTATCAACAATTACTGCTCCACAGTCAAAGCGTGGAAAGCGTCCCGATCCTAAGAAAACGACAAATGATCATCAGAGTATAAGAATTAAATTGTCTGTGCGAAACTCACCAACATGCCCCGGATTCAGAAGTACTGGCACGGCTCCAATGAGATATAGGCCCATTTGAAGGTAAACGAATTCGACACTATTATTCAAGCAGATCGCCACATGTGAGCCCTTTTCGACTCCATGATGGTGAAGATAGTTAGCTGCTCTGTTCACGTTCTTCAGCAGCTCACTATACGTGATGTATCTTCTCTCGCCGACTTCATCAATCTGTAGAAATCTTTAACTGTTCTAAATTCTAGTTTATTACCAATTATCCTTGCACAACAGGATTTTGATATTTCATTCAATTTTAATTCTACACAAACTGAAATCGAAACCATTCTACGCGGCATATAAAAAAAACTTGTTCGATTCACCTTGAAAAATAGTAAGGCACTTGAAAAAAGGGGTATTTTCGTAATTTTTATATGCCAATTTTGCTCTTAATGAACGTAAATGGAAAGGCTTCGGATTCATTAAAGTGCTGAGGCAGATACGACCTTTCACTCTTCCCTGCTAGCAGACAGAAGATATAATAAGCCACAAAACATTTATAGTGGCAGGATTAATCAAAATATCAGAAATTCAATTGGAATAAAAGACCTAGTAGTTTGGGACACATCCTGTAAAAAACAGTCTGAGTGGTTCAAACTCCTAGTGGGGGCTCATCGTCTTGAAAGTGGTGGGAAAGTATCTCAAAAATTAAATTACTGAAATGATGTGAGGGAGAAATCCAGAGGGTACTTTAAATTCTTGTCTAAAATTCCTTACGACTCTATAGATAGCAAAGTATGTAGTTAAATGAAGTCTTATAACAGACCAGTTAGGGGATCTCTAGATTACAGCGGGATATTATCTCTACAGATAGCGAAGTAATCAAGTGAAGTCTTCCAACCTGAGCAATTCAGGAATTGGACTTATAGTTGTGAAACTCCCGTCTCCAGGATCACTGAAGGATACTATGAGTTACTCACTGGACAAAATGACTGCAAGTTTTGTGCAGCATTAGAAATACATGAGGAAATCTATTGAAGCCAAAAAAAAGGTTGGTCTTATTATCTGCACTGAAGGAATGGAAACGCTACATCGGTGAGTAGGGCTGTTACCCACTGGATGGACTTCAACTAGTAGGCAACTGTTTTATCATCATTAAATTAATGGTACGCATGATTTTCGCTTTATTGTTCACTACATTTTTAAAACGAGTTAGCAAATGTTAGTCCTTGTGTATTCTTGAGGTTTTTTTTATTAACACCAGCATGAAAATTGTCGAATAAGAGTTACGTGTTCATTTTTGCTGCCAAAACAGCTGTGCTCTTTGGTCTAGAAGGCTTCTGGTCGATGTTCACCTCCAAACAGCTCAGAAAAAAGGGTAACGCTCAAGTGAGTAAAGACTCGGATGAATGTCATGTGTCATAGGCTAAAAAATGTCAAGTTGCCTTGAAGGCTTTGAATAATAATGAATAAACCGTTTTGAACAGCAAGGAAGTAGATGATGACGTGCAGTCATTGCGTTATGGATCACATCCATGATATCTTCAAATAAGGAGTTCGTGCAAAGCCAGTGCTAAGAGAGGGTGAAGATTGCAAGAAAAAAAGGTCATCATTAAATCGTCAACGATTCTTTCTGAGAAGCACAAAGTACGTGACATTACAATATTTTTCGGATTTTCTGTCAGGACATAAGGAATCCTTGCTATGAGTGAGGAATACCGCTTTCACTGTGATGGTTCGCAGAATCAGCTTATTCAATTCTCATAGGGCTTGCGGTTCAGTTTATTCACAGACGGAATAAGTTACGTAGCCAAGACTAATCTAGGAATCCCAAAAACATCAAGATCTATGACTTTCATTGCCACAGTTGTCCAGAGCAAAGGTGGGTATAGCAGGTACACGATTACTACGAAAATTGAATGTGACATCAGTAGATAGAACATGAAAGTGGATAATAACACTGTACTCGATAGCAATGAAAAGGATACCGTGGAAATGCCCTAGGAAACGTTCGCGAGGTACTGAAATCACTCACCAGAGCCACGTGATCGGGAGTCTTCTGCTTAACTTTCATAATCTCACCGAATAACCATTTGCTCCAACACTTGCACTCCTCCCGATTTGCTCTCGTTAACTTCAGGATCGGAATATTAGTAACTTTAGGAACATCCTGTGCAGCATCATGTTGAACCGTTGCATCATCAAAAACTTCTTCATCCTCTGCTCGTTGCTCCTCCGACACTTTGGCAGTTTCTTGGAGGTCCGTGACGACCACAGGTACAAAAATCGATTCAACTTCTTCCGTTTTGAGATCCGCTTCCGTCACTGTCAAATTGTCATCCTCATTTTCCTCATTGTCATCATAATTGGGAGGATTTTCAGGAGCATTATCAGCCGAAATAGTGTTCTCATCATCTGGTGGATCAACGGCTTCTGATTGAGTTGGGACAACAGTGACAATGTCGTCGTCCAAGGAGCTGCTCTCGTCACCGTTGGCCGATAAGATCATCGAATTCGAAGCAGCTTTAACTGTGGCATCAGAAGCATCGTCTTCATTTACTGATGCTTCAGTGCAAGAAGGAGGTTCGTCCACCGAAACGGAAACCGCATAATTCGTCAAATCGAAGCTCGGCATAGCTTTCAAGGTGGGAAGACTTGAATTGCTTTCGGGATAAGCCGCAATAGTTTCCATGCGTTGAGCTGCTCGACAGGTAATTGTATTGAACACGCTCCAGAAAGTGGAAACGTACAGTGATAGTGTGCTGTTTGCTCGCTGATCTTGGACGAAGAGGAAGCTTCGCGGCACTTGCCGAGGATACTTATCTCAGCCATCGCAGCTCGCTCATTTTCTCGCCGTTGACATCAATCGTCAATTTGTTTAGTGATCGGCGGTAAGGTTTTTGGGCATGAAGATGATTCTGTTTTCTGAAGGCCGACGGCGGATGGCAGAAAAGGAATAAACAGCGCATCATTTGCGGAACAAAGAGGCCGATTGTCACAGAGACTGATAAAAAAGTTAAAAGTGAAGGCACAAAAAATGAGGTCTTGCGATGGTCGTTGTCACCGTCAGTAGCAGAATTGTCACGTAGAGCTAGACAATTAGCATACATGAAACAAAGGGTTCTTGTGGTAAACACGTGAAAAGCAGAAGTGTACGGTAGATTGAGCACTATGACAGATTTCATTTATCACGTTCATAACATGTTTTGAATGTTTGCCCTGCGCCGATCTTGTGATGGTCCTTCAAAAAGTAAGTTGTGCTGGAATGAAGAACTCGAACGAACTCGGGACATGCTACGTCGAGATCGGTTCTGTTCCATGCCTTAGTCGTCCGACTATGGAAGATCAGGCGAAAAGATAAAATAATCCACAAAGATCGGGATCTAACGTTTTCTGCTTCGATTGCTCTGGGCTAGGAAAAAGTTCGATGCCAGAACGTTGGATGCAGTATGCAGGTATAGGCGCATCGCATTCCTGTAGGGTTACGCACGCCCCCTAGGAGGAGCCTCTCTTTTCTCCCTACCAGTTCCCCATTTCTACCGTCTTTTAAATTCTCTCACAGCTTGCTGCTAGTTTGCAGAGTCAAAACGTAGCAAGACAATGTACGTCATTTGGAAATGTCCATACTCTCTCAGGCGTTATGACAGTGTCCCTTCTTGAATCGATGCCGTTGCACTTTGTCTAAACGAGATAATCTGCAGCACCATCTAAGCATGAGCACCCAGCTGTGCTAAAGTTTCCTCGTTGAACTCTTGTCAGTGGTCAGCACAGGAAAATTTCATGGAAGAGCGGTTATACCACCGCAGTGCGGCACAACTTTTCCTATAGTTCATTTGAGCATCATCCATTCCAAAGTATCGTTGCTGACTCCTACCATTAGTTCATCTAGAGTGAGCGAAACAAAGCAAAAAATTATCTATCTGGCTGTTCTTACCATTACTTTGCATCACTGATTGAGACAAGCCACTAGGAAGGAGTGTACTTTGCGCATAAAACTAATTCGATTCAGAGGAGCTGGTATGTAACAAAATGCTCAAAAACATGAATTCATGAGTACGTACATAGAACATCGAGCTTTCATGCAGATGTGATAGAAAAGTTTTGAAAATACCTTGGAATGTGAAATTTTATGGATGATGTAATTACCACATTTGGACAGACCAGTGACAAGGTCCAAAAACGTAGAACCCAGTATTGAAAATCTATTATGTACGTCAGCATGACGGTGTCATATAGCATACTATATAAATATACTATTGTGTATTAACATAAGTCCTTGCGCTTTTTTCCGGATGCACTTCTGTCCACCAATTTGTTCTCTTTCAGGAACAAGTCATATAGGGTTCTAAAGCGCTATTCATCCTCTACAGATAATCTGTGTCGGCTTGCAGATTTTCAGAACTTCCGTAGAACTATGACGTCACGCATCGGTTTTTGCAGAAGTTCCGCAGAACCTCCGAATGGAGACGCACAGAAAATGTCGCATCTGAACATCCACGGAGCTTCACATTTTTCGGAAGTTCGAGGAGCTTGATTTCATACCCAAGCAGCACGGCGTGCACGACGTTTGAATCTTCCGGAGGTTCCGCAAGACTGCCGGAAGAGCGAAGCAACGAGAATAACTTGGGAATTTCAGCGGTGCTTCGAGACAAAAAGAATGATCAAAGAAACTCACATACCAGCTGAGCCATTTCATCCAATTTTTGCCTTATATCTCCTTGTTTGAACCTAGCTGGCCAAACAAAAAGCCGAAGCAAAATCTGAGAATTTTTCGGTAGTCTTCATTCGAAGTCTACTCCAGATTGTCCTGAGAATGACGTTCATTATGTCGAATTTCGCATAGAGCTCGTGTCAGATGGAGGTACCTCTGGGACCATTGCTATATTTTCGAGAGTTCAACAGATTTCAAAAAAAAAAAAGAATTTTTCCATGTTATCACTGAAGTCGAGGCCACTTTTTGATCCATATCACTAGAGGTGGAGGGTTTAGAGAAATACCTAGTGCTACGCGACAGAACCTACTGTTGGGGAAGATGACCCCATTTTGTTGGTCTTCGGGAGCAGGAAGATGTTCGTCGCTCCATTTGGTCGGTTTAAGGGTTGACTCCACCATGTAAAAATTAAGTCACTCTTGCTCGATCTCGGAATTTCCACAAAGCTTGTACGGAACTCCAGCGGGACTTACAACAGAGCCATCCCAGGACCTACCGCCGGGCCACGGCATGGCTCCGCAGAAGACCCGAGAATTTGTCTAGATAATTGCAAACAAACTCTCAGACTTATTCTCCAAGCTGACTAGTGTCGGGCTCCATATCATTCCCCCTTTGTGATACGTAGGGCTCCCCATACGTATATCTCATCCAGGCTCCAACAATCGTCTACCATGCAGCGGAACGCCACAACGGACACAAATGCCTGACGAACCTCTCTGAACTTTGTTCAACAAGGAACAAACGCCCAGAAAATTGCTGAATATCTACTACCAGCGCGCACCAGGCATCGAAATGTGGGTAGAAAGTAGAGTGTTGACCGAGTCGAGTAATATTCGAGTAAATCTAAGAATATTCGAATATTCGATTATTCGATTATTCGAAGCATTCGAATATCCGAAAAAGCTGAATGTTCGAAATATTTGAATACTCGAATATTCGGCAGGGGCGAAATATTCGATTATTCGAATAATTCGGATATTCGATCACTTTTAATTATTCGATTATTCGAACATTCGACCACTCTTAATTATTCGATTTTTATTCGAATATTCGAGGTAAAGGCGCTCAAATATTCGAATAATATAATAAGATGTCTCAGTGGCAGCTTCGCCCTAATAGCAATTCTTGAGTAATTTCCTCAACAAGCACCCAATTGAACGGCAAAGGCTCTGATGATTCAAATTTCTCGTTGCTTTTGCTCAGGAGGGAACTATGTGCTTCACGATGTGCAATATCACCTGCTGCCATTTACAAACCACTACAATTTTGTGGCAATTCTGCAAATTCCTCAGTCGCTCAAAGCAGACGTCTTTGGTCACTGTAGGTCCCTCGACATGCAGATCCCAACATTCGACGCTGTGTACGCTCCACCAAATGCAGAGCATAGCCTTTTCGGCGTGTACGTTGGGTTTGGGGATACCTCCTGCACCCGCACCTTTGTCAATCCACCAGGCACGGCGGTAAACGTTAGGGTAGGAAATCTACTTCTCATCCTTGGAGAATGGGTACTCAAGGCACGTGTGAGTGCGCTTCAGCGTGTGAACAGAAAATGACATATCAGCGCAGCGGTCCATGTCATACTGCATCAGAGCGTGTGGTATTCATCGACTGAGTTTTAGCGCATTACCGATCGACTTCTATCGGCAAACAACCATGATCAGACTCATCACAAGAGCGACTGCCAGTTTGAATGTTTTGATACGGATCGGTTCCTACCTGTCTCCACAGCAAGTCCAAATCTGACTCCATCGGGCTCCCCGAATTGTCTTTATCTTCGATGGAATATTCGCCCGACACGAACTTCGAGTGCCACTTCTGGCCTGTTGCTCTCACGGGGCGTATGCCTTGCAAACTTCCTCCAGACTTCTACCGATATCCGCATGTTGTTGACTAAATAGATGGAGAAAGAGTATGGAGTGGTGAAAGTGGAGTGGCGAGGGCACGAAATTGCGCCGCACAGTGCCAATCAAAGAGCTGTTTCAGTATGTTTGTTAGTATGCGGTTTGGAGAGCCTTTTATACTCTATCGACAGGTAGCTCGCGCGTTCAATTTACTTGGCTCACTGCTGAGTTATGATCCCTAGAACTCATCACTACCATATTGTCCGAGAACTTTCGACTCAATCAATGATATGCAAAGTTGTAAAGCCAGTATCTACGATACCACCCGTCTTCATGATTTTCCTCATAGGGCAGTGGTTTTTAATGCAACGAAATCGAGCTCTTTGAGAAGGATGGCAAGAGACCGCCAGATGTTGGAGGTTGTACTTCCGATAGCTGTTTTCGTTCTATTTCGAAGGTAAAAAGACTGTCGATGGTGGTAACCGATGAGTGAGACGGCTAGCACCGTTATCCTTCCGTTGCACCCATCGTTGAGCGATATGTGTACACACAGCATTTTGTTTGGAACATGGATAATTGGAAAGGAAAGGAAGCAGCCAGAATCGGTTCCATCTACGTAGTAGTCCACAATAATTGCTTCACACTTGGAGAACAGCCCCACATCGCTACGTTCTCGGTAGACGTTTGATCTGTTTTTATAAGCACCGTATCGTCCGAGATTAACTACGCACCACTGGAGGTCCTAGCCCTTTTCCAAAAAATTTACGGCAAGCTTCTCCGCAATGCCTGATAAAACAGGTGTGTCTCTGACTTTCTATTTTTTAAGGCTTTGTTCTCAGTTTTTCAAAATCAAATTTGGTTCTTATGTAAACATATTCTTGAAATACTGGACCACTATGTTCCCATTTGGAGGGGGGGGGGACCACACGTCTTTCCAACGCAGTTCCCCTACCACGAGTTTGCCACCGCTAGTTAGAGTAGAATAATATTCGAATTATTATTCGAATATTCGATTATTAGTTCATTCGGAACATTCGAATATTCGAAGAAGTAGACTATTCGAATTATTCGATTATTCGAACATTCGAATATTCTGCGTTTTCAAAATATTCGTTTGTTCGAATATTCGAATATTCTGCGTTTTCAAAATATTCGTTTATTCGAATATTCGAATTTTCGGCCTTTTCAGAATATTCGTTCATTCACACACCCGAATATTCGAAAAAAAAAATATTTCGAATGCAACACTCTAGTAGAAAGCCACTGTTCCTGGTCTTTTCCCAGGGATGACGGATTCAGCTTCGATCTATTATGATCAGTGAGGTGGCATTGCGAGAACGGGAACTTCTCAGACCACGTTGTCTTCCTTTTTTCGAAATCGAGAAGGCATACAACCATTCTAACGCCTCAGGCTATTGCCCCGGCCGAACGGCGAGCGATCTCTGGAAAACCGGCCCGGCCGGTTTTGGATGCGCCGGTCGGCCGGCGCGAGTTCCTGACTGCACGCACGGATGGTAGGCGTCCGTATGCGGAATCGACATTGCATCCGACCGCGCACGTTCTACTCGACATGAGGTTCTGTTGACTTCTCTCCACAGCCAGTCCTTCCTTTACAATTTTTGGCCGCAAATGGTAGTCCTTATCGAAACGATAGACGGATACTATGTGTGGTTTCATCATACTGCAGGATCGCAGCGGGACCAACTCGACCCTCTCACTCGAAGCACGCTTTACCTGCATCCCTCGTCCAAGCCCTGCCGCGATTGTGCAGGCACGGAATCCGTCCATCTTTTCGAGAAAGACTGTACCCTTTGAGATTCGCAGTTTATGTACTAGTTTAAGTGTGATCCAGTAACTTACTCACGTGCGCTGCTTTCCGAGTTTTTTTTCTGTACATTTTCATATACGATAGGTGCCAAATCGTCGAAGAAACAAAAATCCTCGCAGACTAGCTATAGTCAACTCCAAAAGTACGCAGACAAGACTTGGGACCGCGGCGCGACTCTCTCGCTGTCTGCTGCACAAATTCAGCGGGGCTTGCAGGGCAGAGACACGGAGGAAAACCGTGCCGCGGTCCCAACTCTTGTCTGCGTACTTTTGGAGTTGACTACATATATGCTTATTCAGGCTGTGAAGGTCACAATATCGCTTCTATGAAGTTTGAGCACTGTTCTGAGTCATGCAAAACGTAGCTGAGTTTAACACGTCTATTCTTGGGCGGTGAGGACATCAGATTTGGGCGATTCCCTTGCCATCCACAAATACTCAAAAATCTCGACAAGGTTTGACATGGGTTGTCAGCCGTCTGAACCCACTTTAAATTGAAAAATTCGATGCGCAATCATCATGACGACAATAGCTCTCATCAAAATCTGCGATGTCCGTAACGGAACTTGACAATACATAGTCCCAACTCCGTTAATTTCTCAATATAGCCAGCCATCAATTTTTTTTTTGCGGAGCTCCGCCCCTGACATGATACCCAATCACTTCATAAAAGATCATCAAGGCAACTATTCATAAACAGAGGTAGAATCCACGAGGTACAACAAACAAAATTTCCTGGTAAACGCAGACCGTTCGTCAAGCGAAATACATAGTTCGTTGAACTCTACACAATGCGACTGAAATGGGAATATATATGACATCAATTACAGGTAAACTGATCCAAATCAGTACTCTAACAACCAAATTCTAAGACTGTCCTTGGAAATAATCTGTAGAATCAAGTATTCTATTGAAAAAAAAAACATGAAAAACACGTACAAACAAATGACAAGTACAAAACCTGGGCTCTTATTATACCGCACGTAAAATTTGACACACAGCTATAATTTACGGGAGAGTATCACTCTCATATACTGCTCTAAACCCAATAGGGTATCTCTAACACATATTGCGGGGTCACACATAGAAACTCTGACATATATCAATAATCTGTATAAAACATTCTCGAATCAGCAGACGAAACACGAGGTATAGAATCAATCAAAAAATCTGTGCAGTGCAATAAAAGGAAGAAAGATAAAGATGAGTGTAATGAATGAAATATAATTGAAATTATAAAAAAAATCACCGATGACAGAAGAACCTCGTTGTGAAATGAAAAGAGATCATAAACAATATCAAACTGTCACAATATCAATGCTATGCGATCAAATGACTAACACCTTACAAATAAAAAAAACTGGCCAGTAAGCATATGGCGATAAACATAGCGAGGCAGAAAAAAAAAACAGCAAAACAAGAATCGCGGCTCACGTTATATTTCGTGCATCAGCTCATCCAGGTATTGAAATGCCCTATAATGTACATTACCTGTTACTTCGCTTACTTCAATTCTAGTGGATTTACTAATTAACGGAACCATTTGTGTCAACAGCAGAACCCACTAACAAGTTTGCTGCCGGAGCTAACTAGGAGTTTCCATGATGAAAAAGAACCAGTTCGCGAATTGAAATGACAGGAGGGGTAGGGCAACATTCAAGAAGATATTTTCATACCTTTCTTTTAACTAATCAATGGGTATGAACAATTTCCTACCTGTAAAAAGCGAATCGTCGGGTATCCCGTTCTTTCACCCCTTCACCCTAAACATTTGCTTAAGCCGAGGGACCGTACTTGAGCGATAACTGTTTCTAATGAACAGCGCCAATACTAAAAGAACTAATTGCCCTATTTGTCCTAACTAACACTAGAAGAATTAAATTTTGTTCCATCGGGGACGGAAGATGAGGACATATATTTTTTTAAACGTTTGAAAATATCAAATACTAGGCGCGGAAACCACATACACACCTAGACCACTTTCTGCATAGCGCACATATGCTGCAAAACGCTTAGCCACCCCACCTCTGTATAGAAGCGTTACTAATGCCCATCCCCATATGAAACAGTATGCAAGTGCAAGCCATAAAAAAACACGGAAATAAAAAAATACCTGTTCATTTTAACTTCGATCCAACAAGGGCATTCACTAATGCTCTTTTTACTGTAATCCGGTCCCCAACCTTTCACGAAAGAGATTCGTGCAACACAGAATCGCTTCATGTCATCGGCACCTTTTTTCGCTTCCTAAACTCAACACTGTTACCACTACTGGTTGAAGCACAGTTCTGCTTTATAGTAATAGGTAGTATTGGGGGTGCATGCATAAGTGAAGAAAACCAATCACAACTCCACTTAGATTGCAGCAAATCAGAGAATGTTTAACATCATATTGAGCACGTACGCCATTCAAACTTACGCAAGCTGTGTATTCTGCCACCAATGATCTCATGCCGGTGTCTTCATTCTGCGAATGCGATTATTTGTTTCACAAGCTCAATAAGTATAAAGCGATGTTTAGAATTTTAGCAAATCTGGCACGTGATTCTAGTAAATAGGAATAATTTTCTGACTAAGAAGCATTTAAATGGGACTGACAACATCAGAAAGGATTTAGCCGACTGGTTCTCGGAGAAGGAAAAGGCGGAAGGAGACAAAATTCAAACGGAGTTCCAACCAGAATAAAGATAGAATCTGACAAAATCACACCTATCGTCATCCTTAGCAACTACAGGCAGGCGTTCCAAAATAGGTTACAAAGCTGTGGACAAGCATTACAAAATTGGAGGCCACACAAAATGACAACGGATTTGATCAAGATTCAGAGCTAATCAGACATACCTCATCAAGTTTGTCCTTCTTATACATTCGAAACAGATCATCCATAGGCGTCTTTTGGCCGGCTAGGTATTCCTTTGCCATTTGACAAGCAACCATGTGCTGCCGAAGAATAGCCTTTGCGTTGTTGAGATCGAAAATCTGAATGGATTATAGGTGAGTAGGATTATAATGTATTATACTATTGGGTTGGGCAATAAGTTCGTGCGGTTTTCCGTGGGCATCAAAACTAGCGTTTCTCACAAACAGCATCAATCACAATAAGTGATTTATAAGGCACCTTTCCTCCACTATCAATGCTACTAGAGAGAGGGCAGCTCCCCTCTTTCATCTCCATGAAAAGCCACATTGTCTGAGATGACTATATTTGCGACCCTCGACTGCAACTCTTGAATAGAAGTCTAGAAAATGCCAAGGAAAATAAACAAAACAAGTGATTCGAGATAGCTTCAGGCTTGCATGAGTCGCATGCGTAAAATTACCTCCAATTCTAGCATCTCGGTTCTCGTTTTGCTGAAATTTGCTCAGAAGGGACGCGCCTTCTCAATATGAGAAATAACCTCGATTTGAACCCTTCGATGTTTTTTGACGAACTGAATCACTTGAACCTAGGTGTTGCTAAGATTTGACATTCATAGTAATTCTTCTTTACATCTACAGCAAACCCTAGCGGATAAACCGCTCGTTTTCCTTAAAACTCTAAATTCAGAGAAGGGACATTCTCCTGGCTAAATTTCACCTCTCAGAGGCGGGCATCTGCTTCTGTGCCGTCCTTTGAGCAGTAATGGCTTCTTTTTGGACCTCACAGATACCCGTCACCTTTTGAGCTGCATTCGATCCGCGATTGAAGTGGAACAGTAGTAGCCGTCGGAGATGTTCGTCTTAGCCGATTTGGAGGGTCACATTCTATGCGATAGAAAACGAGGTGTAGCACGTGTCGAGGAAATCGGTAGGAATATTTGTAAAGAGAATGTAAAGGGCTACAAAATCATATATAACACGCACTCGAACATATTTTGGTTCTCAATGAAAACTCAAGTTGAAAAAACCGCACGAACTTATTACCCAACCCAATAAAAGGAAAATGTACTACAGCGTTGATAGCCAATAGTTTTCTTATTCCCAACATCTTTGACAAAACCAGAACTGTTACACAAAGTAGAGTCAACTCCAAGCGGTCGTAGACAGGGGCGGGACCGCGCGCGGCCCACTCTGGTTGTCTGCTGCGCCAAGGCAGCGGGCCCGCTGGGCAGAGACACGGGGAAAACTGACCCTGGTTGTCTGCTGCACCCCCCCCCCCC
>JARK01001457.1:120831-134110 GCA_000688135.1 Ancylostoma ceylanicum | reverse complement strand
CCCATCAGTCTCTCACTGCAGCAATACGTACATTGGAAATCGTCATTGGGGCTTATAGTCGCATTGGGGCTGCTATAGTCTGTTCCACACGCGACGATGGTTGAGTGTTCGCGCATATTATGTTTTTCTTTCCACCCTCTCCAAACGCTGCGCACTTTCCCGTCTTCTTTTCCTCTCTGGCATCGTCGCAACTATCGTCCTCGACGGAACACACTGTAACCCAGCGCAGTGCTCGCGAATCGCACACTTTTCAGAGATCAGCCTGAAATGAGGGCAGCTACAAAGTGGGAAATTACAAGTACATTCGCGTGAAGGACTGACGTCATAGTACAAACGGCAGTTAAAAAATTGTAGAGGAGAGCATTTTCAAGGAATCTTCACTGATACCAGTAGATGAGGGTTTGGAGAATACACAGATGTGAAAAAAGGCCAAGAAACGAATGTACAAACGTGTCATTTTGCCTCTTGAAAGCTGTTGGGGAAGTCACGCGCATCAGTAAGAAGGGTTGGTCTACGTCGGAAAGTTTCTTACGCAAAACCTACAGCTTCAGAATTCTACCTAATGCTACATAGGGAAAGACGATCAATACGCACACGCAATTTTCGAAAAAAAAGCGCTTCTCCAGAGCAGGAGGAAAATTTCACTAGATTGTGTTCTGGCTCTCAAAGCTTAATATTTACATGTTTACAAATCGAAACCTGCTTAAAATATAAAATTAATGCATCTTAGACCAGTTAATTATTCCTGAGTTTTTTTTATTCAGTGATTTTGCGTGTTGATAGTATGTGTCCCTCACGTTCAGATGGCTTTAGCCGTCTGGACAACACATGGGCTGTCCAACGCGCGCCGTTCCGTCATATTCTCAAGACAATAGCATTTCCAATATCACGAATGGATCATATATGACTTTATAAAGAACGATAAAACATATGTGCTGCGTACAACTGATACGTGTTAACCACAAACCAGAAGAATCAAGATCTTCGATAGACAAGAGCTTTTTACTCCTATTTTGCATAAAATGACGCCCCCACACTTCATTACACCAGGAAATCCTCTCTGAAACCTGTGTGTGGCCCGACCATCACACAGAAGACACGCTCAGGTGCGATTCGGCCCATCTCAATGACAGAACGGCGCTCGTTGGACAGTCCATTTGTTGTCCAGATGGCTAAAGCCCGTTCAGATGATGATGAAGAAGAAGTAGCAATTGATCCTCCACTCATCCTTGACCTACTACTAGAGTGCTGATTGAATAAGTTCAATTAATTTCGATAAAAATTGAAGTTTCCACCAAAAAATCGAATACTCAAAAAAAAAATGCAAAAATGCAAAGCTTTACAGCCCCTATTTTTGTTCACCCGAAGGTGTAGGACTCTCCCTTTCTCCAAATATTTCAATTTGTAGACTTATTTGGAGTCGACTATTCGAATATTGAATGTATCTATCTAATACACTATTCGATGAACACACTACTTACTACATTGCATTTTTGCGAAAAATTCCCATATTTTATGGATAATTATCTAATAGAAACATTAATAAGAACACCAAGTCGTTGAAAGCTGTAAAATCGGAATATCAAGAGAAGACGTCTGGATGTGCGTGTAAGCACCCTTGACTAAAGCCGAACAGACCTCAGCTACATCTTCGGTAGCGTCAACCACCAATAAACTTGCCATAATTAGGTATTTCACTGCCAGGAGGTATAGGAAAGCAGAGGGAACGTCCGCTACAGCGCATTGCTGGCCGCTGCGTGAAATCTACCTTGGAGCGCGTTAAGAGCAGCACGATATGCTTTACCTCATAACTGTGAATTAGGTGACCAATCCTATGCTGCGCATAGAAGCGCTCCGATCTAGTTGTAACAGAGTCAATAGATATTCGGACCCTATACAGCGCTAAGGATATGCTATTTTCCAGTCGGCTCTGCTAACATGGGGAATTATAGCTGCACATAGATGCACTGAAAACCTGCACTGCCACATGTAAACCACAAGAACTGGAGAGAGGAGTTCAAAATTCAAAGTGTGAATAGGGAAAAAATGCATTTTGCTGCAGTGAAGAAGCTAATGACTGCGATGTCTGTCCGTTTGGGAGTGCTACTCCTATTTGGGTGAATCCTTAGAGCCCTGGATTAAACGGAGACTATGTACAGCTTTAGGGTTCCTTTTCAAAGATTTTTTCCGGAGAATGAGCTACATACTTCACTAAAAAAATGGTTGGATACACGAAAAATTCTTACCCGCTTGGAGAACAAAATACAAGGTTTACGAAGAGTGCTTCCAAAGTTCTAATGAGTGTGTGGCCTACTGAATAGGGCAGAGGATTTCTGCTGTTTTGATTACGAGTTCAGACCTCGCCTAGTTCCACTTTTTTTGCAACTATACGTATATATACTGGCAGACTACTCTGTCAGCATCAAGGAGAGGCAAAAAGTCGTCATTTTGACTTTGTACTGCGTTGAAATGAGTGTACGGCTGCACGTAAAAAGCTCAGCCTATTCATGAAATGGAAGTTTGCTTGAGGTTCTAAGATTCGTTGTTGGTTTTGGTCGCTTCAACCTACCTCTGTTCTTCGTCACCGTTTAGTAGACGCAACATATTGAAAAAGAAATGATAGGAAGACGATGGCTACTGATGCTCCTGAAACCTCAACTACTATATTTTCCACAGGCAATTATTTAAAGCTTCCAACCGTTAGTATGTCTTGTGGCCTCCTTGTAGAGCTAATAAGTTTCCTTCTCGAGAGGTGTGAGGCGGCTGGTGCAATGTTGACGTAGGGTTACTAAAGAAACTTTGAATGTTTGCTTGAGCAGCCATGCCGGCTACACTTACAACATTCAATTTTATGTAATGTTCACCGCTACCCACTTTGTTCTCTCCGATTTCTTACCTCAAAATATCATATCTACAGCGTCTAATCAAGGATGTGACAAGGAAAAACAAACGACTTCTTCCCTAATCTTCTCTGAGATGGGAGGAAGCCTGAAATGCTCTAGGCTTCTAAGCTAAAAACTATTATCTGATGCTATGGATGTCTCCTGAGGCGTCTTTTGGATTTGGTCTTAACTATGTTTGCTCTTAGAACGAGAGAAAAAAGTTGCTCTAGCATGCGAGCATTACTTTCAGTTAGTGGTAACTGCACCTTCGCACCTTCGTTCTACACGTCATATAAGATAATTTTTTTCTTGAATAAACCGCTAATAGAGAGGAAGAAAATTTCAATGATAGAGACATGCCTTCATGTACTCTTATGCATTAATTCTTCTTTATCTTCATTTTGTTACTAGAGAGTACTTCTCCAAAATGGATATGAGACTTTCATATGAATGCTATTGATGCTTGCTTCCCTCTACGTATTAAACACTGTTGGTTGAGCAACTACAAAAAACCAGACGGCTTCCTGTGTGTTTAACACATTTCCTTTGAGAAATGTTTATTGAAGCATGCCGGCGGCAGTTTCCGCTACAATGCAGTTTCATAACTGCATGATATTGCATATTTCAGCCATCTACTGAATAACAAATTTCACAATTTCGTCTTAGTAAATAGTTGTTATGAATTTTGCTGAAATCCCGAGTGAGCTCATTTCAAACAGTCTTCAGATTAGAGCTGGTCCTGAAATGTGATTATTTGCACATGTTTCATATTCTGTAGATATGTCTTGTTTAGTTGTTTATTTTGTGCATCATTCCTTTACTTCTCATATTCTCTACTGTATCTGAATGCTCGCCAGATTGAAGATAATGACTGTTGCTGAGATGGGCCATACTTTGCTACATATGTTCATAGATTTCTTTTATTTATTTATTTATTTCATGCACTCAAGGTGCGACCACAATGAGAAACACTGAGACAAACGAAAGTCGGTGGAATAAACGTAACGAAGAAGTGATTAACTTTAAAAAGCTGCAAAACGTGGATGGACATTGTTTTGAACAAAAACTCCATCAGTGGGTAGAGTGTCGAAAAGGAATTGACTTATGGGCTCATATCCCCAGATTCTGTTTCTTTCATTAGTTTTTTAATCAAGTCCAGACCTAATTTATACGTGTTTAGAGTTAAAATGCAGCATCGCATATTCAAACAAATCCTTTCCAGAGACCGTTTTCGGCACGGAAGCTTAAGTGGCTGGAGAGCCCCTCCTGCGACAATAAATAGGTCTGTAGTAATTACCCTAACTACTTCTCCTTGGGATCTCACATCCAGAGCCTATTTCATTCTTCACATCTAAAGTACATTTCTCACAGTAGAATGCAACAAAAAGACTAGCACTCAACATGTTCTACCGTTCATTATACATACATGTTTTTTTCCTAAGCTAGCCCTACATACAAATGTACATATATCGCTTAAGGGAGCCTTCTCGGAGCGATCGTTGCAAAGTGGAAAATTCATGTATTTTATCCGTGACTCTTCTTTTTTATATAAAGAGAGAAGATGGTTCTGCTTAGCTTAGGTTTGCTCAACGCTACCCCGGTTAAACTACCAAGGACTCTTTCAGCATTGAGCATTTGGTCTGTGCAGAACGTGAAAATCGGTGGTTCGATTAGTTATACTGCCTTCTTCAAATGACCACTACTCCACTTGTACTACTGTTTAAAAACAGTACCCACGATAATTTTGAAGTCTGAAATTTTAAATGTTTTTGAGAATTGACAACAGTCCCAGTAATTCCACGTAAGTTGAATCGCTAAAGGCATCTGCATTATCAAGATAAAATGGGCTAGACAAGGTAACCGGGACCATTTTCGCGTGATACGGATCAGCTGATTTCTCTTTAATCACTCTGTTCTCCAATTCTTTTTTTTACATTATCCTTCTTTTGCCCTTTTCTCCATGGCTTTGTTCTTTTCTCCCTAGACACGCCTTTGCGTCATAGATTCTCTTAATTTTCAGTTTCTGTTTTGAATAGTAATAGGGAGTTTGAATAATCCTGGTTCACTGCATTAGACCAAATTGGCTGAGTTGCGCGGCTCAGGTGTGGCAAAAAAATCAATAATGGCACCTTTTTCGTCACGTAGTTTTACGACAGATTTCGGAATTTGCTTGCTTTTGAGCTTGCTAGGGTGAAAAAAGACGGAAATTGAAAAATGGGAGAATGCATATCATATAGGGCTGTCTGGAGAGAAGAAAACAAAACCCATAGAGTAAAGATTAAAAAAGAAATAATGTGGAATGAATTGCGAAACTGAGTGATTAGAGGAGAAAACAGTTGATCCGTATCACGCCATACCGGTCCGGGGACGCTCGGATACCATGTCTAGCCCATTTTATCTTGACAACGCAGATGTCTTCAGCGATTCAACCTGCGTGGAATTACTGGAACTATTGCCTATTCTCAGAAACATTTAAAATTTCGGACTTGAAAATTATCGTGAGTGCTGCGTCTATACTTGTATTCGTTCTTTATACATGCACATGTTTACTAAACTAATCTTATGTATACTTGATAGATGAGGATTCATCCAGAATATACTCACTGAATTTCGCAAATCTGTCTATTGAACACTGGATGTTCAGTTTGCCATAGTATGAATTTTCCTGGGAATCCAAGTGCGGATTTCCAGCTGCTCACTTTACCGTGAGAGGTTCTGCCTAGAAGTAGCGACGAATCCTAAGCTGTGAAATATTCACAATGTTCTTCGGAAGGATGACTGTAGTGGCTAACTCTGTCATCCTTAAAACATTCCAAGGAAGCGTTGCCTTAACTAGCCAGTGAGTCCAAGCTTTAGCTCTCGCTGTCTCACTGCTTGTATTATTAAGAACTGCTTATGCAGCTAATCCGCTTTTTGAATACCAACCACATAATTAATACGCCAATTCATTCATCTCGATGTAAGTTCCTTGTTTCTTGGAATCTCCAGTAACCCAGGCCTCATTGATTTATCTCAATGGTGTGGTATTTTCTTCCTCGTTCATTTTGCTTTCTTTGCACAACCTTTCGGCCCAAACAGTCCCCATTATCTTAGCGTGATCCAATTGTGGATTTGAGGTGAAGCACTGTTCTTTGGTCACGCATCTTCTGAAGCAATAAACGCCGCTCAACACCATCGGTGGGTGGCTACGTTGCTGCTTAGTTATTTTGATGCTTACTGAATTCGATATCCAGGCCCATGCTACGTATATTAAAAGTAAACAAATATGATCTAGCATGGAGCCATGACGTTACTCTTATCTAACGAATCGTTTACTATAGCTTTTTTCAGGATTGTGTCTGTTTCTGTGAACTTTTGATCACTTTTGGAGACATTCGCAATACTCACTACTATGGAAAACTCTTCTCTTGATTACTTTTGGAGCTATTCGCTATGCTCCATCTTGGCCTGCAGCGAGCGTGAGCGAGGTAGCGAAATAAAGCTCCTCTCGTCTTGGTTTAGCTGCTCACGGCTTCACAACATCCTCCACTTTCTTCCTATGCTCACAAGTTCTTTGTTGTTGCTTCTATTCTCAGTTTGAAAGAGAAGTAGGCTAACCATTCTTCTCTCCTAATTGAATCAACTACAACTCGAAAAATTTTCAAAGCAAGCATCGCGAACGAATTTACTTACGGAGAGGTTTTTTTGTGAGAAACCCGCCACCTCTCTCTTCTAGTTTTATATTCCTCCGCTCCAAAAGCAAATCCGGAGCATCCTGGACCGCAACTTCGGAAGGTTTATCATCTCGCTTTCGAACGGCATTGTATGTAGGGCTTTCCAGAACTTGAATTAGTGAAATACATTTGTTTGAGCATGTTCGAAACTGGAGCACTCTTTCTGAAAATATGAATGTATCCAGGGAAGTTACTTCCAGCATAAATCAATGATGATATGTCAGGTGTAAAGTAAAACCAACCATTCACTTCTCCGCACTTTCACAAATTAATTTTGTCGTTAACATCATTGCGACCAGTCCACCTGTTTTCCCTAAATCCAGAAAACAGAGATCACACTTCTGAGGTAAACATGTACGTATACATCTGTCACTTCATGCTTGACGGAATTAATTCCAATAGGACATCATTTTATAGTAGATATTTACACATACTGCTTTGTTGATTGATTATAAATAGAAAACCTTTCCATCTTAGCAATAATGAGATTCTCTTTGTATCTTCTATCTCTTGAAAACATGGAACAGTCAAGCTACGAACTTGGAGTGTTTACGAGGAATGCGCTGTACCCGATCGTGCCTTGGCTAAGAATAGTGAGTAAGCGAAGCTTACGCCGGTATTATTTGACCAGGTAAATCAAAACGAAGCGTAAACAGCAGTACAGCTCAAGAAAGCGTGTACCTTTAGAAAGAAGGAGAATCGTCTGTTTTGTTCAGAATAGCCTTGCACACCACGGCTGGAGTTATTGAGGGATCTGCACCCAAAAGGACTCAGAACAAGCATTTGCTTAGTGAAATATAGGATAGTAATTGCCTAAAAGCTTCTATGAAAGAGAGAATTTAATTGAGAAAATTGCTGCATGTGTTTCCTAGCCTTTTGGAATGCAATTCTTGTGATGCATACTTATTTGCTCCACAAGAAGCGGACACCAGCAGAAATCGTGAAGCTGTGGGCACCTTCGTAATTATTGGTTATTATTGATGGTAATTTTCCCCTATCCTACTAACTAATTGATTCAATGAATAAGAGAGGAAGTAGTGGGAGTCGATGAGTGCCTGAACATTTTCTGTGAAGATTTCATTTCCTCATAATCCATGATTCGACTTGATACAGGAAGCTGACGTTTTGTCATCTCTCGTATTACCCACACGGGTGACGCGACAAAATCCGAATTGTAAATAAATCGAGACCTCAATTGGCTAGCTGTTTTGCGAGCAGTCCGACGTGTTTGGACAGCATCGAAAACGGTTCGTCGACACTCAATTTTTCCACTACGCACATTGTTATACTCATCAACTTGACTTGAGGGCGTTCCAGAACCTCGCACGAGTCGATTGCCAGTCTGCGTCTTTTTACCGATTATTTACCTTTCTCACATGAGACAAAAGCATTTTTCCCTACAGGATTTCTTCTAGATTGGCCTTATTTATAGGGTTCCATTTTACTGACTTGTTCAAGGACTCTGTATCTTTATTTTAGCACTGCATCAGCTCACACATTTTCGACTAAGAATTGAATAACCATGCCGGCCAGCAACTGCTGAACAGTACAATTTCCTGCAAACTTCCGATTCCTAGGAAACCCAACTAAATTACGTATACGTCCACATCGATCGTCTTTACCGAAGCCTGTTTCGCTCATTATATTACAGGTTTCTGCTCATAATGTTGCAAGATATCGTTGATGCGTGTCAAATTATCTCTAAGGCAGAACAGTGTAACAAATTCACAGAATACCTCCTAATTAGTGTGATGTTTCATAGACTTTGTTTTTTGCTTTTCCTGTGTTTGAATTAACTCTAATCAGGCTCATTTCTCTGAGGAGGTGTCCCTGTCATATAGCAAATAAATAACAGGGTTTATGAAGAATAGCAAGGCATAAATAATTTCTGAGAATTATATCACACGGTTATCGTCATATCGCCACCAGATCGGAAGATGTGACGCGCCGTTATTCATATGAAATTTACTCTCATCTTATGGTTTCATTCAGGATTACTTGTAGACCAAACAAATTCGGATATATGTACTAATCCAGCAGTTTTTTTCAGCTATCTAGGTTCTAAGCTGTCTTCAACCTTATCCAGGTCCCCATTTCATCCAGGGTTTTGAGTGTAGCAACATTCGCTCGAATCCCCTCCTCTACCGATTTCTGACTGGGCACTTTGACATGAGAAATCCAATCATTTTTGGTGATTTGATATCATTGTTTGCCAGCACTCCACTTGTATACCTAACCTTTTTCGTCAGCACGTTTTTCCATGGATGTACGAGCTCTCAACGCAGATCGTGCTCTAGCATAGGCTAATATTTATCTAACTGTGCTCCATGTGGTGCTGCATGCTGTCCACCTCTGCGAATTCGATGTAATACGAGCTTACGATAAGAAGATTGCATACCTGTGTATCAGCATCTTCTAATATGGATGAGCTGTCAAAAATGCAGATTAATTCGAGCAGCCTCGAAAACAAATAAGTCGTCTGCTTCAATCACTTTTTTTCTGCAGTATCCCGTGAGACTTTCACACTTCTTTACGGTTTTAATTGTTGGATCATTGCTCACTGGATTGGATTGCATACAATAGAGAAGTCCTTTTCGAATGGTACTCAAATCATCATTACAATGAGGCTTGGCTGGTTGCCGTAACTCCGCCTCGCCTTGTGTTTCGTTCTCAGTGGTTTACCGTTTCCATCGCTCGGTGATGCCTGGTAAGATTCCAGAAGTAAGAAACTCTCCTTTTTTCCCATATACGGGAACTGCTGGCTTATGCTGAAGTTCCCTGGGTGCATACAGTTGCTGGGATCTCTCTCTCTCAGAAAATTCAAAAACAGTAATACAACTCTTCTGTATAATCTACCGATACACCTATTAAAGTTAGGAATTCGCATAATCGAATCTCCTTTTCTATTTGTGTTGCGAATCCGGTTGTTATATGATATGTTCCTAGGAGACTTCCGCATTACCTGACATTCGTTTTTCGTACCCTGTCGCCAACACGAATCCTGTCAACATGAAGCCTTTGGCAAAGAGCCAGTTTGATTGGATAGCGCACGAGATCCGCGGAGTAACTCAGGAAGTAGATACTACTGATACAAGTGGCATTCCTGCTCTGTAACGACCTCCGCACAAGTTACGGTTTTTTAAATAAGCACAGTGCTTGGAAACATTATTACCAGGTAGCGGAAGTGAATCCAATCCAATGGGATTTTTGCTCGAGCAGTGCGATTTCGGAGATGCTACATACGCTTCTATGCTAATGTTACCGCAAGGAAATATGGAAGAGAAGTCCTTGACTCTTTCTTACTCTACGGATTCTTTATGTGAATTCTCAACCTACCCTGGACCGAACTAATCTGTCTACATCTATGTAGTTCAAAAAACAAATACGTAGATGTAGATGATCGGAACAAATTCAAGGGGCAGGACTAGTGATAGCTCATAATTGACATCAATTAAACTACTTAAGGGTTGCACTGTGAAGCTTACTGCGAAAGGTTTTTCCTCATTATTTTACTGCGTTAAAAGTGCCGGAACAGCTCCTCTTATACAATGGTCACAGTAGTAATTTAGAAATATATATATATATATATTTGATGTTTTTACAGTGAATGAATTTGACGTCATAGCAGTTTATACATTTTCTCTCTACCCAACCGCACGGCTCACCGGTGAGGCGTACCCTTTTCGCTTCAGTTTGAGAGATTAGTAATTCATGACCTTTGAGTGATTTTCTCAGATGGCAACATATTAACATTTCCAAGTCATCCTCATTACAAAAATTTACAAAAACCACGAAAAGAAGGAGCCAGGATTTGAAGAGATTTGGAAATGCGCCAAGAAGGTAGCAGCCGTTAATGGGCCACGCTTGGGTTACTTTTTTTTGCTTTTCAATTTTGTTTTGTGAGACTTCTCAAGGGAGTAGCACTTTCCTTCGTCCCACCGTGTACAATTTTCGTTTGTAGCATCAAGTTGAGCCTTATACATATATGCTCCAGTAACCTATAGTGCTCATTTTATTCCCAGGAAGGTAATGCTTCTCCAGAATTGGAAAATATTTGTGTCCCTGTGATTGCAAATGCTGTTAAAAGTTCTTGGATAATCGATCTGTAAAAAATTTTCCACTGCGAGTTTGAGTTCTCTTCGCACTCATCGTGAAACGTGCACTACTGCGGCCTCTTCAGTGTGTCATAAAAAAGAGTTGTGCGGTGAAAGTGCAATGCGAGCTGATCCACGTAGCTCCACGGAATTGAAATGAACATCCTTATCGATAGCTTATCTCGCGTTGGACATTGGATGAGTGGTCGACGCGAACCTCGTTAGACAAACGAGGCGCTTGCCCACTTCGCAACAGTCAAGACAGCTGCAGTGAAATGTTCGTGCGCGAGCTGTCAACGTCGTCCTCGAAACGAAGCGGTGACGACGTCGGCGACGCCACTCCGTCTCCTCTCCACCCTCACATTACTCGTCATGCTTGTCACGCGTATTAGTCGATGCTTGTTTTTCTGCGGTGAATTTTTCTTGCGCTGAAATTATCGTTGACGCTAATTTGCAAGCTATTCCATAAACAATTGTTGTTCCGTGTTGCCCGATGTCTGAGTAGTGTGATAATTGCTGTTATGACTTATGGGAACTATGCGAATCCCTCCAACACCTCGTTAGACGCGGGTTGGCTGCACACGTGACGAGGGACGAACCACATCGTATTGCGGTTGAGGAGGAGCCGAGCCGCAATCAGACATTACCGCTTGTTTTTATGCTCTCCCTCATTGATATTGGTTAAAAATTCATCTTCCTCAGCGAGAAATCGCTCACCGATATCCTATGTTTGCGTATTCCGTTCTTCCGGGATTCATTTATGAGCATATTCACACGATGTTTCAGTTTATCCCTTGGGTTTCCTCGCCTATTGAGCAAGTTCGAAAAGGCACGCTTGGTCCTAATTTAATATGTTGTCAATATTGACATCTTCTGAAAGTGCGAAAAAAAACTTGGAGGACTCGTTGGTCTGGAAAAAGCATGCCACTCCTCTCGTAGAATGAAAATGCATAAAGTTTTTCTACTAGGACACGCTTTGTAAGGGTTTATTTACTACATATCTGCGCTCTTCATGGATAGCTTCATCCTAGGAGCCTTCTTACGGTATTGATCTCTTTTTTGTGCAGGACAGCAAAAAAAGGGGGTGTTCAGTACATGGGCATGTTGTTGCAATTCTGTTTCTACGTACACGCATGGGTGCAAACCCATTCATTGGATTCTGGAAACATCAAAACAGAGCAGGATCACTTGTTGACTGTATTTTGCTGCACCTCAAGTTTCCAGAAGCTTATAAATCATGCAATCAACAAAGCCTAATATTCACAAAGAGTGTGCAGCTGTATCTCTCTGAAAATGCCATTTTGCGTATCCTAGGTCTTTGAATTATTGTTCAGTGTTATCCTTGTTCAGAGATCTCACACTGGACCCCATATTGTTGACATGTGCTATTACATGCTAATATGCATTCTTTCAAAATAATTAGTCTGAATCGGACTCTTTGTCTACTTCCTGCTTCAACAGAGAATCCGTGCCTTGAAAGTTATGATACGAAACCGGATTTGCAGCTTCCTCTTGTTTGCAAATCCTTTCATACGTTATTTTCAATCTAAAATATCGTTTTGTTGTTGCGTTTCGTTAAGTTGACGATAAATATGCATCTCATAACAAAGTCTTTTTCTAAATAATTTTAGTACCATTCTGCCGAAGGATGTCGAGATGGGAGAGCCTTCCCGTCAGTGAACAACAGCAAAGGTACCTGGCATCTACGACGACAACAACGTTGGTGGAATTACATTATTTAAGCATATAAACAACTATATGAACTAAAACTAAGTTAGCATAACTCATCTGCGCCCGTACCAAACTACATATGCATACATAGGGAGACTTGTTATTAAAAAAATATGGACACTTCTTGGACATGTTGAGTGACAGCAGATACTCAACTTGGATATTTAAATTTGTTCTGCTACTTCTACACTGTGCCATTATGTAATTAGTCTTTGAAATTCTTTTTTCATTTTCATTTACGCAATTCTTTCGCACTAATTCTGGGATGTAGTAAACATTCCAGCGTCTGCGTGCACAACATGATACGAGAAAGAAAACCGAGAAAAAAATTTCTTGATTTAGCTTAGTTTTTCTCCTAGGAGTAGATTGTTGAGTTCACTGAAAAACTTCGATAATTTTGGGAAGGTTTTGCCGTGGCTCCGGCCTATATTAAATTATTGGGAACCAACATTGACTGCCCCATTTAACTCAAATGTGTACAAGGGTCCAGAGATTGCGTGATAAAATCCATGATCAGGATTCGCAAAAAAAAACTTTTTTTGTTATGTTCTTCTCGTATTGGAATTTCGACCTTAAAATGCTTTTTAGCACTATTGACCCATTGGAAATAACCACGAGGAGAGCGCTTGGAGGACTGATTCGACAAGAAATCTCTGGTAAGTGCTTTGGCTATATTTTAAACAATGATTCCTTCGACTGGCTTTGATGTAAATTGTCTAATCCGCCTAGGGGAGTTGTAATCTCATCGTTCTCTCCTCTCTCTCTCTTCTCTCTCTCTCTCTCTCACGCACACAATATCTCTATTTATCAATCTTCTGAATTTTCGAGAATTTTTGAAATTCCCTGCAAACGAAGACTA